>APFE030448245.1:1062-44245 GCA_000404065.3 Pinus taeda | reverse complement strand
AGTGGCTCTATCTCTACAAAATACAAAAGCAGTAATGATTTGGTCGCATTTGTTGTTCTGCTAAAATATTTATATAGTGTTTCGCCGCCGGATACGCCGTTTGCATCACAATAGGCGGAGGAACGTCTTGGGTATTGTTTGTTGAAATGAGCTTTTGCGACCTTACAAGAGTTGTATTTTCTCGTGCGGGCATTGCACTCCCCAGGCGGTCGAACTCATCTTGTGGATACCTGCTTAATTCAGATGCAAAAATGTTCAGAATACCGACAAAAGAGTTATCACAGATTGACAACGGTAGTCCATCAAAAATTGGGGTTACTTTCTTCGTGTGTGAGTTTTAGATTACCGGAGTTTTCTAATATTTAAAAGAAGGCGTTTTTTTCTACTAAGAAAGAGAGTCTTAGATTACCGGAGAGAAACATATAAACTGTAAACAATTCCCTGATCAATGAAAGACATGTCCAACAAAAAGAACCCATAATACCCTTTCATTGAAAAATGAGTAAATAATCCTCTACAAGTAAATGACCAGAGCCAGCAAGATCATAGATTTCCACATTTAATTTTCAAAAGTAGGCCATTGAACCAAAGACAAAATTTGCAATTCAAATTCACCTTTTACCAAAAGGTTAACAGTAACTTGGAAGAAACCTCTTAGGAACTAAATGTTAACAAGTTTATAAATCTGAATAAATAGGTCTAATTAAGAAATAGCGGCAAAGCTACTGCCAACAAAATATATATGCAATACAATGAAATGTTTAGGAACACATTTATATATAAAACTTGTATAGTAAACCAAAAGATAATTTATGGATAGCCACCACATTTCAACAAGTTTATATACCTGCATAAATATGTCTAATTAAGAAATAGCTGCCAACAAAATATATATGCAAGACAATGAAATGTTCAGGACCAACATAGTTAAAAAAAAGACCATAGTATAAATTGTATTGGTAAATCCAAGTTGACAAACAAATCTTCAAGGTAACCTTGAGAGTTTCCATACAACAAAATAGTTAAAAAGAACATGATTAAAAAAACTCATAATATAAATTGTATTGGTAAATCCAAGTTGACAAAAAGTTTCAATACAGAAGAATAGTTAAAAAGAAAGAGTTTCAATACAGCAGAATAGTTAACAAAAACATGATTAATCTGACTAAAGGGGACACAAGCCAAAATACCTGGAACTTGGAACCGACTAGGGTAATTTTCCATGTAAAGAATATGGCTACTATTACAAGAAATTGAACGGTCAAAACCCTGGAACCAAGTATGGCAATTTTAATTTTCCGTACAAGGAATATGGCTACTAAGTACAAGAAATTTAAGGGTCAAAACCTTGGAACCGGCTATGGTAATTTTGCATGTAAGGAATATTGCTAGTAATAACAAGAAATTTAAGGATCAAAACCCCAACCCAATTCTAGAGAAGTTTGGAAGTTCAAAAAGGAATGGAAGTTCAAAAAGGAAAGAAAAAAGAAGCCAAACAAACTCCTCTAGGAAAGAAAGAAAAAGTCCAAACGCACTTTTCCAAGCACAAAATTATAATAGCATATAGCAGCAGTTTTGGCATGGATGTTAATATAGAGCTATACCAATGACCCATTGGTAGGTCATATAATAGAATCAACAAATGAACTTACCTTAGGTATAAATAATGTGATGTAGAATATTGGGAATGTTCTTTTATAATAGGCCGCAACTTAAAAAAATAAAACCAATTTCTCGTGGAAAGGGATACAAATTTGGCAAACTAATAAAACAGGGTAAGTGGAAGCTGTAAAAACCTTACCTGACTTGCTATTAAGGAGAAGTTCAATCCTCGTAACCCTGCGAACGAAATTATGCTGGGAGAGCTTTAGAAAAACTCACTGTTGGTTAATTTGGAATTCCGATGTAATTCCTTAGCAAGACCAGGGACTTGTGTGTTCACCTTCTTTGCCATGTCTCGGCTGAGCAAAAATGTACAAATGCCTGGAAAACCTGTTGACTTTGAGAAATGTAATAAACGGTTCAATACTCATTAGCAACCAGAGTAAAGGGGAACAATAATAACCATAATAGACGAGCATTCCCGTGTACTTAGTTACCTGGGTTCCATGTTGAAGAACTTTGGTCGCAGAGCTACAACCTCTAGAACGCTGGGGTTTTGAATGATTCCAGTCGGCGTGAGGGAAGAGGGAAGGTCATTGCCATCGTAACTTCCACCCAAATTGACCGCCCAGATTCACCTCAGATTTCCACCGTTCGATGTTTGTGTCAACATCTGAAAGTGCAGCTTCCGGCTGGTTATGGCGACATGGACATGTCAATTAACGCCAACCTTGTGGGTTTTATAAACCATTGATAATGTACTATTAATATAAACCAAGCGCTTAACTCGTTAGTGCAGCTTGACATAATAACTTGACAATATCTATAATATATATATAATATATATATATAATTAATATATATTATATATATATTATTCTCGAACTAAACAAGCAGACATGTATTCCCCTATGTTATAAAGTGTTGAAAGCAAGTTAAAAGAAATAGTCTTATTAAGCAAAAAGAGCAAGTATATAATGGTAAATGAGAATGTTCATCAACTGTATAGTAATTTCTTTTTAAATTGAGGTGCAGGAGGTGTTACAACTGATTTTTAAAATTAACTTCAGAAGGTTCACCTTGATGGTTGCTCTGCAAGAACCATAACAACCATGAAAATGGCTGAGAGAGAGAAAAAATAAATAACGTGCAGCCTACGCATGAACTTATCAATGTATTGGTCTTCAGGTCTTGTGACATTCATTTCGATAGTGAACTATCTCGTAGGCTTTCGAACTTGTCACTTGCCTTGGCAAAACTCCCCTGCATAGTGTGAATTTGCAAAGCTCAACAAAATTAGGGCTTAATGTGAAATTGTAAAGGTCGACTAAACCTCTTGAAGCTAACTGTTGGAAATTAGTGTATTTGATAGTACACTCTCTGACATTAGTTGGAAACTGTTAATGTTTGTCGAAAGGCTTTCGATACAAGTCCCATGTGAACTCTCTCAGGCCTCAACTTTCATATGCAAAAGAGGAATACGAAACCGACCATGCAATCTATATGCTGTCCAGGGAGCTGGGGTCTGTTTCTTGAGCTTTGAGTATTGTAGTTAGGGCGTGTTGATATCTAGAGGTCGAGGGAACGTGCAGAGGAGGAGATAATCAGATAGTTTGCTTCTTGAGATAGTTCTAGGAATTGGATATCTGTTTTACTTATGAGGACAGAAATATAAAATTACTTTCCTCTTGGTTCTGGTTTCGTAGAAACTATAAGGGAAAATAACTTATCGAGTGGATCTGGTTTAGTGGAGTGGATTGTCCAAATTTTTGCTGCACATATCTACTTCTTGCCTATTTCACATGCCTTTTCTCGTATCCTATTTCTGTTAAAATGTTTCAACATTAGTCACCACGTTCAGCAAAATTTTCCCCAAAAAAGTCAAAATTCTAATCTTAAGCATCGGTGAATTTAATGACAGATTCAATAATAAGTTTTGAATCTAATGGTGAATTTCGAATTTTTTTCCATATCCTATTTCTGTTAATATGTTT
Source organism: Pinus taeda (assembly GCA_000404065.3). Lineage (NCBI taxonomy): Eukaryota > Viridiplantae > Streptophyta > Pinopsida > Pinales > Pinaceae > Pinus > Pinus taeda. The sequence continues at coordinate 40,649 of APFE030448245.1, read as the reverse complement.
CAACATTAGTCACCACGTTCAGCAAAATTTTCCCCCAAAAAAGTCAAAATTCCAATCTTAAGCACCGGTGAATTTAATGACAGATTTAGTAACAAGTTTTGAATCTAATGGTGAATTTTGAATTTTTTTTCCATTGAATTCATACCAGTGTTATTTTGATCCGCTTTTTTTCATTAAACACAGAGAGAGAGATTTGAGCTATTTATCACGTTCTAACCAGTCTTCAAGAAGTTATAACAAAAATTAACTAATTCTCTTGGCTAAAGTTAATGATGAATTTTTTTCATTGTTTTGCACTGTTGATTTTTTTACAAATTTCATTGTTGTCAAATTTGAACATGATCATGGATCACGTGACTTAGGTTTCAACTCTGTGATGCATTAGTTGATTATAATTCAAATTCCGTCTGTAAAAGTCGTTTCACAAGGAACATACAATTTACAATTTATTTTATTAGAAAACAAATCTGAGATAAGATCTGGCAATTTGACTTGCAAATAAAGGGAACAAAATTTGAAAAAATGCTAAACCTAACTGATAATAGCAAAATAATAGCAGCATATAGATCTACTACAGTCGTGTCACGATCATTTACACCAAAATGCATAATTGGGGACACACAAATACCCAATGATGGAATGCACATGCAACTCCAGAAGGTAGGAAGCACTCTCCATTATGAGATTTGTATTAAGTGTGAATAATAATAGCTGAGATACAAAGTTGGGGAATATCCCTTTTTATACATGAGGAGGGGTGAAACGCTTTCATAGGGCTCAAGCAACCATTAATCCCCTATTTACTTTAATAATGACAATAATGTACCTTATGATGCCCTTAGGCCTTAATAAAATATATTTGACCTTTACAAAATCACATAGAATATTGCATCAGAGATCTTGATCCATGATACAAAATAACCAATTATTACAGATTTGTTTTTTGTTCTAAGGGCACAACATGTCCTCCTCCTTAAGGGAGTTTTGCTTGAAAAGAATCAAATGGTTACCTTTTCCATGTCGCTTCTTTGCTATTGGTTGTATTGTTGAAACTATAGCTCGGTATGTAATTCTGTATTGGTCAAGTGCCATGACATGCAGTGAATCACCAAAATTTTCTCACAACAAAATTATTTAATTATTTCTTAAGTTTGGATCTTAGGCATAAAGTCACTAATTAATTTTTTGACCTTATTGGTCAACTTTTATAAAGTTAAAAAGGTTAACAAAAATTTATATTGTAATTGCACATCTTAAGTGAAGAGATGCAGTCTCAACCTTTCATCACTTTGGATCACTTTGGAGATTAGGTCAGAAATTATAAAGAGGGAAATAGGCATCCCGCATGAAATGCAGTATTTTCGAGGTTCACCTGCAGAGACAAAGCTAAGAGCAGAGGTAGCTTCAGAAAGGTTTGATGCTTTTGAGTAGCCCTTTCTTATGGCTTATAGATGAATGCTGATTTTCTTTCTTATTTTGGGATGCAAATATGATTATCTATTACCTAAACTTCAACCAATAAAAGAAACTTGCGTTCTTATAAATCTGCTATGAATCAAATGGGTATATCCCCTTTTTGTAGATGATGATTTTGAGAAGCTGAGAATCAAGTAGCGACTTGCAATATGCAACCAAAGACCAAGTGAGCACATCTACTTTCTTAAATTGTTATTTTGAGAATTAGATAGTAGCCTTGGGAGGCTCATCTTTTCTTTCTTTTGAGGTGTAATTATAATTTTGAATTACTTAAATGTTATCCAATGAACTAACCATGCTTTCTTATACGTTTTTTCAGGAATCAAATGGGTATATATTTTGGTTTTATATTGAACGAATAATCAAATGAATTAACCATTCTTTGGTCAGGAATCAAATGAGTATACATTTTGGCTTTATATTGGATTAATAATCAAATGAACCCACCATACTTTCTCATACATCTGCCATGAATCACATGGGTATAACTTTCTTATACATCTGCCATGAATAAAATAGATATATCTTTTGGCTTTATAATGGACTAATAATAAAAGGAATTAGACTTAGACTCGATGAGCTTTGTAAAATATTTAAATTTTAATTAAAATTAAAGAATTTAAATGTATTAAATTATAATCAAAATATATTAGGATACACAAATATATAATATACTAAAATATATATATTATATATATATATATATATATATAACAATTAAATACAAAAATACTGAAAGTTTCAAATGGAATATATATAACAGTAAATTACAAAATATACTAAAAGGTTCAAATAGGGAAAATGGATATAGATTTTTTTCCTTGGTATAAGTAAAATTTAAAACTTTAAATTTTGATGTATTTAACATATTGGATGACTCAACTTTTTTGAGATTGAAGACAATAGATGGCAATAATTTGGATAGTTCTGCTTTGAAGAGATAAAGCAGTTTGTATTTTCCATTTGCACATTTTTAGATAACCATTGATGGATTCCTTTCCTCTCGAAAATAAGGGTAGTAAACATGCTTTATATACCAAGTTAAAGTTCAAACTTATACAAACAATGATTGATAAATAAGGGCAACCAGCCCTAGAAAGATTTGAGATATAGTGTCAGGGTCTTTCAATCCTTTCGGTTAATGAGTTGAAGTCATTAACTGATGGGGTGTGTCAGTTAGGGTCTGATTAGGCTGAGTCAACAACTCGAGTCATATATTTTTGACTTAACGAAATTAAAACAGTGGCTTTTGAGTGATTTGGGATGGTTTTGAAAATAATTGTTTTTATTTTTTTGGTTAATTTTATATTCATGTTTACAAAGTATACAAATCATTTGGTAGAAAATAAAAAGACTTATTAATAAGAATAGGAAGATAAAAGTATTAATGTAGAGCCACCTTATGTTGCCACATGTGAGAATATAAATTCACCAAAGTATACGTGGGCCTCATTACGCAACTTGGGAACTTGTTCAAAGCTGTCCGGTTCTATCTATATCAGGAAACGGAGAAAACTAATGAATTCTCTCTAGATATAGAAGAAAAAGAGGCGAGGCTCGGGTTCAATGTACGGTATATAGGGTGTTTGAAAGCTCCTCTGAAGGCGTTCTTACCGCTCATAGCCGCAGAGGTCTGAATAATAGATATGCATATTTATGGTACTGTATATATGGAAGCACGTTGAATTATCGACTGAATATATATACAAGTTTGAAGGTATTAAATCTTGAGGCCATAAGGAATTATTTAGAGTATTTTGAGGAATAATGGAAGACTTTCGTGGTGATCCATTCGATGTATTTGCTCTAGTGTTGTCACTGCTGGACATTGCAAGCTAGGCTAAGAGCGTATCAGTGTCCAACAAATGGAAATTTGGGGTTGAATCCGACATTTTGTGAGCAAAACATAGCCAAGAGCTTTGGAAATCCAAAATTTACAATGAGAACTTTGCATCAGATTTAACCAAGAATTGCAGCCTATTGCCTAGGCAAGAGAAAGACGTTGGGTAAATTATTACATTACAATCAATTTTTGTTTCAAAAACTAGATCGCATTAATTAAAAACCCAAATATACAATGCAATAGACGGTAATCACTGCGAGTAATACAAATATAATTAAATTAGTAAAATAATAAAAATATAATTAAAATAGCAAAGTATTTCATGTTATAATATGTGTAAACACCATGCACATTGCATGCAATCCATGTGCTTGTGTGTAGCATTATCATGCTTTCTAGACTCGCCTCATACATTACATGTGTTCGCCTGTGTAAAATATACGTAAAATATACATAGGGTAATGTAGGCATTACCAACCCTACCTTCTGCACTTCATTTGCACTATATGTTTTGGTAAGATTCCTCTTTGAGTATACTCTCGGTGATGGAGGGCTTGTAACCCTTCCAATGTTCACCATTGTTGGCTATTGTCGGTTGTCAGGAGACCATCGCTCAGGTGAGCGGCCGCACATTTTATGTTTATTGTATTATTATTGCTGTGATTTGCTTCCTATTTTTTGTGTTTGGGATTCTAATCCACCTTGCATTTGGTTGTTTTGGGATTCTAATCCACCTTGCATTTGGTTGTTAACAGGTTATCTTGCGTAGACGTTCTTCCTTTGCAAGTAGGTTCAAACTATTAGGGTTTTGCTTCAAGGTAAAATACTAGTTTTGCTTCAGGGTAAAATCTCTGATGTATTTGTTTTCATTGTTGTGACTGATAATTCTCTGAGTGAAATATAAAGAATTTTTTTAGTAAAATTTATATATATATATGAAAAAACAAAACTTCACACTCTAGCCAAATTTCCAAAAAAATTATTGCGGACATTAAAAACGCTATAATGTAGAGAGTACACTTTTAAATGCAAATGATAGTCTTTTCAGGAAGCTTTAAGGAAAGTTTATGGCTCACTGAATTTTATAAAGTTAACAACACTGTAATTTATATACAATGTTTTAAATGCTACTATCTTTTTTTCTGCTTTAAACTTTTGATCTTTGCCCTGAAATAAATTTTAAAGAAAGATTACAGTGCTCTAAATTTTCTTTTTTTCTGCTTTAAACTTTTGATCTTTGCCCTGAAATAAATTTTAAAGAAAGATTACAGTGCTCTAAATTTTATGAAGGTTACAACTCTCTAATTTATTTACACTGTTTTAAATGTAATGGATGTTCTTTCTCTTTTTAATTTCTCGTCCTTGCCCTCAAATACAACAAAACTAGATATTCGAAGTGACATATGGGAACTTAATAACACAAACAAGGTTTGTATTCCTGTTTTTTTTTATTTTTACTGTAACTATTTTACCGTAGATTGAATAATTGCTCAAATTTGGAATTTGAAAATACTTGGAATTTGAAAACAATTTTGAAAATACTTGGAATTTGAAAATACCTTTCCCTATGTATTATACTTGCAGCACTTGCAACAAGAGGGTCAAGGCCAGGGCCAGTGGTTGAAGAGGCAGATTCTTCCTTAGCTTTTGTCACGTTAGGGTAAGACTACTATTCAGTTGTGCCTCTTCTTCAGAGCTCAGGAGGTTGTCCAACACTGTAAACCTATGCTCAAGTTTAAGATGGACGAGCATGTGTGGCAGGTGTAAGCACGTTGTATGGCCTGTGGCAAGTGTTAGTGTCAAGTGGCAAGTATAACGGAGCATCAATTTGGGAGACGTATGAATGGAAGTGGATGTATGAGTTTTTTTTTAAACTTTTATCTTTTTGAAAAAGTTTGGATAAAAGTTTGTTAACCATTTTTGAAAATTTGGATAAAATTTTTGTTAGCCATATAATATTACCTCGAGACACGTGAAGGTTCCAATAAGAGTCTCAAATCAAAACTTAGGATAAAATTTGCGTGAAGAGAAATTGCAACTCGATTGCAAATCTAGACTTTGATTAAATTTTGATAATGCACAAATTTTTTGGATCAAAGGACCGATTAATGCTTGGTCAACGCCGTATCGATAGCTAAAGTCCCTGCATTGCCGAAAGCAGGGACTAATAAGCACATTCGTAGTTAATATTTCTTGTTTTGAACATATCCGATTATAATTCTCACCTTTGGTTATATATCAGTTATCAATTCTTTAACTATTGCAACCTATTAAATAGATTTTAGAAGTAAATCTAAATAGTATAATGTAAATATTTATCTCATAAATATAGTACGGCGAATATAGCAATTAGTGAAGCATTTTTCCTTCCATCTTCTTATCTTAGGGAGTTGATAAAAAAATTTCAAGTTTCTTAAAAAACTACGAGAAACTATGATATTACGCAACTTTTGAGGATAAGGGTAGGGGAGATATCTACGAGGATGAGGGTAGGGGAGATATCTACGATATGATTATATCTCTCTACTTGATTAGTATCACCTTTGGATCATTTCTCATGCTATGGAATTGATGGGCATTTCTTTCCTTTTTTAAGTATATTTTTGTAGCTAAATAGGGTTAGGTTTAGGGTTTAGAAAGTCCATGCTTATGATATAAGTCTCCACTCGGATTTCCTAAGTTAATAAACCAAAATGTTGGAATTATGGTGACCCAATATAGTAGATACCTGGACTCATAGCGAATATTTATAGCATTACCGTCTTGAGGTCAAAAATTTTGCATAGATAGTTTTTTCAAGATAAAGTAGCTTTGTAAATATATTGATGCAAGGATGTGAATCCAAAATTTCACTTATTATGTCTCCATGTTAGGGATTTGTCATTTTCATTTTTTATTATCATTTTTGTGCTTTGACACAAAGTGATCACAATGGCAAGAATACATTTTCTAAAGTGAATAAATTAATATAGTAATTATGTAGATGCATCTTTGATCACCCCATTATGGAGGATTTTAGTTTATTTTTTAATGAAATGATTAAGCTTTTTTCATGAATTTCCATTTGGTCTTAACTAGTAATTGACTCTTCAATCTAAGGTGTCAAAGTTCTTGTAGACCCCTTTGGGTCAATTTGAATTTTTATTTGGATTCATATTCTTTAGTAATTATTTGTGTGCATTTAGTGCCAAATATCTATGAATGTTAAAGATCACCACTCTTCCTCTTCTTTAAGCCTTAATGGCTCTTACATTTTCATGTTATATACATTTGCTATAAAGTAAACTAACTTATAATGTGGAATATTGAGTTTGTAAGTATTGTTTACTAGCTTTTTCAAGATTTAAAAAGTTTTATATATTAAGGATTTTATTATCTTCCCTTTCATCTATAAGCTTTCTTTAATAAAGTGCTACTAAATTCTATTTTTTAGATCGAAGGTCTTATCAAACACATTTCAATCTTGTCTAGTTTCTCATAAACTTGTAAGTGTGTTTCACTTCTCATGTTTGTTGGTACTCAAATTGTCTTGAGGACAACTTAAGACCACATCACTTAGGATCCTAGTTCCTCTCACTTTGGGTGAGAAAAGATGGTCTCCCTTTCACCACACGAGCTATTCCCTAGTGATAATAAAACTTAATAGTCATTCTAAAATAGTGTAAATTAAATAGATTTTTAATTAAACAAACAAATAGGTTAGATTATTGAATAAAGAGTATTTTAAATAAAATAATGGTTTTTTGGCAAAAAGAGATGGTAGGTACATAACCCATGAAAACTTGTTAAATAAAAAATTAAATAATGACAATATAAGTAAATTAGTATATATCATAATTCACAAAGCTTAGTGAGAAATAAAAATAAAAATTAAAGAAAAGAGGAATTAAAGCACAATGGTGTTAAATACATTTAAGTAAACTATGTGGTTTAAACAACATAACATCAAGTATTATTATGATTTAACCTGCATAGCAATTAAAATAACTTAATTTAATAATTTTATAATAATAAATTGGATTATTTATAAATGTAATATAATGTGTGAGAAAACATTAGACAATCTAAAAAAGTCCAAATAATGGCTAATAAATTCCACGCCTTTTAGGGAGGGAAAATAGTTAAAACAAGAATAAAATAAAAAAGAAATAAAGTTTAAAGAATGGGAATTATGGTTTTTGAATTTACACTGCACATAACCCTAAATATCATGTACTCATGGAATTAAACTTGCAACCATTAAACTTAAAATATGATTTTAAAACCCTAAATATCAAGTATTCCAAAATATTTAAAATCATTTATTGTTCGAGAATAATGCATAATCAAGTGGAGCCACCATTCCTAAACAACGAACTAGTGCATATAAATTATAATATTATTAATAAAACCTCCATGTCACAAGGAAGGAGACCATTTGCACCATGTACAAGATGGTTGTAATAGTTAAAAGTCTTCTTCCTCAATGCTACCATCCTCCAACTTGTTAAAAACTTTTTTAGAGCAATCTTGTACATATTCTTTTAAACTTCTGGATGTTTGTTTCATTTTCAGTTCTAGTAACTTCCCGAATGAAATTACATTAATAAAAATTATTTTGACTAAATGTAATACAAATTTCATCATTTAAATAAATCCTCGGTCAAATCCTCCATGTTAAAAATCCTTTAAATAATATTTCTTGCATTAAAAGAAAATATATGAATTAATTCTCAAATATAAAAAATTATAATAGATGAAATTAAACCATAAAATTACCTTTCATAATGTTCTCCTCATTATTTTACGTAGATTTCAATGAAATTTATTTCTTAATTTAGGTGAGATTCAATAAAAAAAAAATCACTATATAAAATATTAGGTCATAAATTATGTATTTAACATGAATGTATTCTCCATAAACACAAGAAAACATCCAAAATATTAAATTAAATTGCTTTCCCTTTTAAATGTTAAACACTTGTATTACTAAAAATCCTGCTATGAAATTTGAATCCTCCTCCCATACTAAATTGATGCTTTCACAATTCCTTCACCTAAACATTAAATAATTTTTTTAGCTTAAGTAAATGAAATCTGATATATATATAATATATATATAATATATATATATATAATATATATATTCCAAATTTCTATTTTATGATATAGATTTCAAATAATTTTAACCACTTATACAGTATAATCTTATATAAAAATCTCTAATAATATATAATGCATAAAATTGTTTCAATATTAAAGATTATATATATGAATTTTAGTGTAATATGTGTATTATATATAAGAATTTTAATATATGTAATGGATTTTATTTGAAATATTTTTTAAATTTATTTTGTTAGGTTCATGGAGGAGAGCAGAAACTTAGTGCAATTCAAACCTGATGTGTAATGCCCTGCGGTTGTTCCGATGGTTGGGTGGCATGTGGGCACACACCGAGCATGCCTAAACGGTGAATCGGCGAGCTAGAAAGGGCGCGACACAGGTGCAGGCAACTCGACAAGTTGGCAGGGTGAGGTGGGTGCGACGAGCTAGCGGGCGTCTTGGTGAAAAGGTCATGGACTTAAACTGGGCGAGCGGGCACGCTCGAGCCCAGGAGCCAACTTGAACCAAAATAACAAAGGGGCATGAAACATGGCATTGGCACATTATAGGCAGGTCGACATGCTATAAGGGTGAGCTGACACATTATAGTTGGTAGGTCATCTGAACGCCCCACACAGCAGGAAACCATATATATAATGAAAGCAGTGAGTTGGTTGAGGGACAAGCATAGTGCGAGTCTTATGTGCGAGCTTTACGGTGGACACAGAATGGAGGTGCGTATGAGCCCACATGATGGGCAAAGGAAAATAGAACTTGTGCAGCGGTCTTGGGCAGGGAAACACGGGTTGTGTGCCCCTGCTGGGTAGAAGACATGGTTCAGTTGAAAAGCTCGTGCAAGGTGACCCATGGGTGGGAGCGCCAACCGGAAGAAATGATGAACAATATGTTGGGTTGAAATGAGGCATGGTGGAAGTGTGAAGGTGCCCAAGTTGGGTGGCACGGTGACACGAACAGTGGTGCCCAAGTTGTTAAATGACACAATCATTCGGTTGTGTTGAACGGTGCAGTGATCAAGGGTCGATTTGCACGACAGCTAAACATTTCGATGTAAAGCTAGTTGAGCTTTGTCTCCCAGTGAACTTGTAAAACTTGAAAGATTAATAAAAGATTATTATTTTGCGTATGGTTAAGGTGTCTTCTCTATTGTTGACTATTATATTAATGGTTTTTGCACATTAATATTAATGGTTAAAAGAATGAATGTTAGGCGTGGTTCGGGAAATAGTTAAAGATGGATAAAGTTAATTGTTTGGTCGGTGCAGCACGAAAGCTAAGTTACGAAAAAATAATTGGGGGTGTGACAAGCAGTATCAGAGCCAATTGCAGAGACCAGGAAAATATGCAAACAAAAGTTATGGAGAAATCATGGATTCATAGTCTGGGCTTCGTAAATGTGGTAGTTCATTACAAGACCATCCTAGCACTAGTGGACATGGGGGCCACACATAACTTCATGAAGACACGGTTAGCAAGAGAAGTTGGAATGAAGATCTTCCCATCGAATGTGGAATTCAAGGTGCTAAAGTGGTGGGTTTGGCACACGAAGTGCCTGTACATATAAAAAACTGGCAAGGTCAGTTCAACTTCATGGTGATGGAGATGAACGATTTTGACATGATATTGGGGCAGGATTTCTTGAAGGGAAATAAGGCAATTATTGTCCCCTTTTATGATGAGGTTATGTTGATTGGAATGTCATAGAATTGGACTTTGCCTACTCATAAGCAAAGGAAGGAAGTCAAGGTGCAACATGTTTCTGCACTAAGTTTGGAGAAGGCTATGCGGGAGTTAGACGTGGAGAGATATGCGACTGTAATCAAAGAAGTCGAAGGCGATGATGGAGTGGGGATGCATGTTCTAGCTGAGATTTCTGAGGTGCTGGCTAAGTATGTACATTTGATGCCTGATGAGCTACCAAAGAAGCTTCCACCACGGCATGTAGTGGACCATATCATCAAGCTTGAGCCAGGGAAGTAACCTTTGGCTAAAGCGCCTTATCGGTTGTTAGGACTTGAGTTAGAGGAGTTGAAACGATAGTTAAAGGAGTTAACTGATACAAGTTTCATTAGACTTTCAAGATCCCCCTATGGAGCTCCAATATTGTTCAAGCAGAAGAAAGATATAAATGTGCTATGGATGTGCTATGATTATCGTGCTCTCAACAAGAAGATGATAAAGAACAGGTATCCTTTGCCATTAGCTACAGATTTCTTTGATCAGCTTTAAAAAGCCCGAGTGTTTTCCAAGCTGGACTTGAGGCATGGGTATTATCAGGTGTGGATAGTGGAAGGAGACGAAAGGAAGACTGCGATATTAACAAGGTATGGAAGCTTTGAATTCCCTGTTATGCCATTCAGGCTGCAATGCTCCTGCTATGTTTTGCACTTTGATGAATGATTTTCTATGTCCATACATGGATTCGTTCGTAGTAGTATACTTGGATGATATAGTGGTGTACAGTGATAACATGGAGGATCATAAGAAGCACTTGGCATTGGTATTCGAGGCGCTAAAGAAGAATTAGCCATACTCGAATAAGTCTAAGTGTATGTTCGCTCAGACCGAGATTCTGTTCCTTGGACACATAGTGGGTCAAGGGTACATATGGATGGAGCCGAACAAGGTGAGGGCGATCGAGAACTAGGTTGAGCCGAAGAATGTCCATGATATTAGGGTGTTCTTAGGCCTGATCAACTACCAACAAAAGTTTGTATAGGGGTACTCCAAGGTGACATCATCACCGATAGACCTACTGAAGAAAGAAAAGAGATGGAGTTGGATGGAAAAATGTTAAGAGGCATTTTATGATTTGAAGAAGAGGATGGTTACAACACTAATACTGAAGTTGTCGGACTTCAAGCGACCATTTGAGGTACACACAGATGCTTCAAATTTTTCCATAGGAGGGGTTCTTATGAAATATGGGCATCCGATGGCATACGACTGTCGAAAGTTGCAGGATAGAGAACGGAGGTATCTAGTTCATGAGAAGGAGATGACTATGACATTCACTGTTTACAGGTATGGATACATTACCTGATTGGGAAGCCTTTTGTTGTCAAGACTGACAATGTTGCAGCAAGTTATTTTGCATCACAAGCAAAGTTGCCAGTGAAGAAAGCTCGTTGGAAGGACTTCGTGGCAGAGTTTGACATGACTATTGAGTACAGGCTGGGTAGACTCAATGCAGTGGCAAATGCCCTTAATAGGAAGGGACAACTAGCAACATTAGAGGGAGAAGAAGACTAGGAAGCATGAAGTAGGAGTCGAGTACAGATGTCAGAAGAGATGTAGAATAAGCTCAAGGAAGGCATTGAGTCCGATACCCAAGTGTAGAATATAGTGAATTAGATCAAGGAGGGGAAGACATAAAAGTTGTTTCTCCGGGGTGGATTCTTGTTCTTTAGAAACTGACTCTATGTTCCAGAATCATCAGGGCTCAGGAGACACCTTTTGAAGGAATGCCACGATTCTCTGTGGGCTGGCCACCCTGGGTAGCATCATTCTTTGGCATTATTGGAGAGAGGATTCTTTTGGGAGAAGATGAGAGAGGATATGGAGGAGTATGTACATACATGCATCATTTTTCAACAAGACAAATCAGATACTCAGAGGCAAGGAGGTATGTTGCAGCCTTTACCAATTCCTGAGAGAACATGGATGAGTGTCTCGATGGACTTCATCACTCAGTTACCACAAGTACAGGGGTATAATGGAATCATGGTCGTGGTTGATCATTTTTCCTAGTATGTTGTCTTTGTTCCAACAAATATACCTTGTGGAGCTGAGAGGACTGCGGAGTTATTCTTCAAGAACATAGTGAAGTATTGGGGAATGCCATTGAGGATTGTATCGGACCGAGATCCACGATTTACAGGCAGATTTTGGACCACATTGTTCAAGCTAGACGAAATAGATTTGTTGATGAGTTTGAGTTACCATCCATAGACAGATGGACAGACTGAGAGGATCAATGCACTACTGATCAGAAGATTTGGCCTAAACTCTTAGATCTAGCTCAGTTCAGCTACAACATACGAAAGAGATCTACGACAAGGTACAACCCATTTGAATTGGTGAATGGATAGATGCCAGTCACACCGAACACTGCAGTGACAGGAGGTTTGTTGAGAAGTCCTCATGTGAAGAAGTTCATGAAGGCTTGGGATGAGACCTTGGAGTTAGCATGGGTGCGCTTGCATGAAGCTGCAAGGGGAATGAATAAACGGGCAGATAAGGATAGACGGGATGCACACTTTAGTGTGGGAGACATGGTGTTCCTCAGGATTATCGGAGATCAACTTCAGCCACCTAAGGGGACTACGAGATCTTTGACAAGGAAGTATGAGGGGCCATTCCAATTCAAGAAGTGAGTGGGGGAGGTTGCCTATGAGTTGGAGCTTCCACACCATATGCATATGAAACATCCATTTTTCCATATTAGTCAATTGGAGAAATGCAGACTTGATGTAGAACATCCAAAGAGAGTGGAACCATAGAGGGGACCAGCCATGATTGTTGACAGGCTAAACCCTGAAGTGGATAAGACTTTGAAATCTCAGACAACAAGGATTGGGAGTCACAAAATACAGTAATTTCTTGTCAAATGGAAGGATGTAGTGGAGGAGGGTAGCTGGGAAATGGAGGACTCACTTTGGAGATGGAAGCAAAAGATTGCGAAGTACGACAGAAAGCTACGGAGGATAGTCGGATTGCTGAGGACGACAATGACCTTAGGTGGGGGAGGATGTAATGTCGTGCGATTGTTTCGATGGTCGGGCAGCACAGGCGCACCCACCAAGCGTGCCTAAATGGTGAATCGACAAGTTGGCAATGGCGCGACAAGGGCGCAGGCAACTCAGTGAGTTGGCAGGGCAAGGTGGGAGCAATGAGCTAGCGGGTGGCTTGGTGAAAAGGCTACAGACTTATAGTGGGCATGTGGGCACACTCGAGCCCACGTGCTGAGTTGAGCCAAAATAACAAAGGGGCATGAAACATGGCAGTGGAAAATTATAGGCGGGCCGACATGCTATAAGGGTGAATCAACGCATTATAGTTGGTGGGTCGGCGGAACATCCCACACGGCGAGCAACCATATATATAACCAAAGCAGCGAGTTGGTTGAGGGATAAGTGAAGCGCGAGTCTTATGTGCGAGCTCTGCGGTGGACGCAAAATAGAGGTGTGTATGAGCCCGCATGACAGGCAAAGGAAAATGGAACTCATGCAGTCATCTCGGGTAGGGCGACATCGGGTGTGTGCGCCTACCGGGTAGAAGACACGGTTCAGTTGAAAAGCACGTCCGAGGTGACCCACAAGTGGGAGCGCCCTACGGGAAGAAACGGTGAACGATTTGTTGGGTTGAAACGCGGTGCGGTGGAAGTGCGAAAGTGCTTGAGTTGGGTGGCACGGTGACACAAATAATGGCACCCGAGTTGGGAAAATGACACAATCGTTCAGTCATGCTGAACAGTGCAGCGACCAAGGGTCGAGCTGCACGACAGCTAAACATTTCGATGTAAAGCCAGTTGAGCTTTGTCTCCTGGTGAACTTGTAAAACTTGAAAGATTAATAAAAGATTATCATTCTGCATATGGTTAAGGTGTCTTCTCCGCTATTGAATGTTATATTAATGATTTCCCACATTAATATTAATGGTTAAAAGAATGAATGTTAGGTGTAGTTCGGGAAATAGTTAAAAATGGATAAAGTTAACTATTTGACCCGTGCCACACGGAAGCCAATTTACAAAAAAATAATAGGGCCATGATATGTTGGGTGTCGATAGGCTGGTCTTCCCGTGGGTCTTTAAAACTTACGTTTCCACCTTTAATGATATGAGCATTATTATATAAGCATTATATTATTAATTCCACCACGAAAATAAATTATTACGATCATTTGTTAGAGGAGAGGTGGGCATCTTAAATGGTGGGTATGAGCATTACCTTTATTATATAAGCATAATATTATTAATTCCACTACTAAAATAAATTATTACGATCATTTTGTTAGAGAAGAGGTGGGCATGTTAAATGGTGGGTATTGAGTGAAGGATGGTAGGTTTAATATATTTTATTTTAAACTGTGTGTGAGAGATAGGGTAAGTTATTAAAATTTTGTTATTATTAAAATATATATATATATATATATATTATATATATATATATATATATATATATATATAATTAATTTATATAATTAATGTGTATTGTGTTTTGGTTAAATTAAAAATTGATATTTTATTATAGTAGGTATATAGCGATCGATATCGTGTTGAATTTGAATTAATTTTGTTTGACTTTTTAAATATCAAATGACATTTAGTGATTTAACCAAATTTTTAAGCCAAAGCTGATAATTCAAATTATTTAATTAATTTTCCCAAGTTTTTTATTGGCTTTTCAGATTGAGGTCTTATTGCAGACATATTCTTTTTTGATTCGGTTTGTTAATTTTATGCAAACTCTGAAATCCCCTGCATTACTTTTACCCAGTTTAATTCTCTCAGATTCTCCATTGCACTTAGTTAATTTTACCCAAAGTTTCGGTCACCTATGGTGGATCAGGAAAGGAGAAAATACACGTCCCCCCCCCCCCCCCCCAAAATATACCTGCCATATTGCTAGGAGCTCCCAAAAATACACCTGCCACCCTCCAAAAAATACACATGCCACACCGCCACTTACACCTGCCACAATATCCATCCATGGTAAACTTGCCAGATTCAGAGCTCCGCATTCTTCTCCGAGTGACCATGGAATGAACATTTGGTCACCAAAATTCATGGTGAGGAAATGTTGGAACTAGACCGGGAGGCCAAAATTCAAAAAAAAACCTGCAAAACACCTGGAGATTCGAGTGTCTAATGTGAAGGTAGATGATCGTCATTTTTGTGATAACTGCCACACATCTATGTGTAAGTTCCCACAGATGCTGTGATGATTGTGAGTATGATCTTTGTGTTTCTTGTTGCCATGGGCTTGGGGAAGAGCATTTACCAAGACATTCCGCTGAATTTATCAGCACGTTACCTTTCAAGGAGTACACCCATCCTAAATCTGGGATTCTAAATCTTGCCACAAAGCTTCCAAAGCACTCCTTGAAACTTGATTTGGCTCCCAAAACTTACATAGCCTATGGCACCAAGGAAGAGCATATTAGAAGAGGGGATTCAGTCACTAAGCTGCACTTGGATGTGCCAATGCTGTCAATATTATAACGCATACACTCGAAGTCAAATTCACAGATTCCATACAAAACGCGAGAGATAAATTCAGAGAAAAATACATAATAAGTGATGGGCTGCCAGAGGGTTCAGGGAGGATTGAAAACAAGGCTCCAAATTTGGAGGTGCTCTTTGGGATATTTTTCAAAGAGAGGATATACCAAGTTACAAGATTATTTGGTGAAACACAAGAGGGAATTCACGCACCTTGAAAATAAGCATCTTACACAGGTTACTCATCCAATTCATGATCAGACTATTTACCTAAATGAGTATCATAAGGGGAAACTGAAAGAAGAATATGGAGCAGAGGCATGGGCATTCGAACAAAATCCTTACGAGGCAGTCATTCCAGCTGGGTGTCCTCATCAAGTTCGGAACCTCAAGTTATGTATTAAAGTTGCCATGGATTTTGCATCGCCTGAAAATTTAGAGCAATGCAATGTATTCAGTTGACTGAAGAGTTCCGCTTGCTGCGCAAGAATCACAGGGCGAAAGAAGGCAAGTTAGAGGTGAAGAAGATGATTCTCCATGCAATCAAGTCTGCCTCAAAAGAGCTCGACAGTTTGACCTCAACCGCAGAGGATAGAAAGAAGGGAAAGTGTCTAGCATTGTAGAGAATGTGAACACAATCTTCTTGTTGTTATGTTTCTCATCCTATGAGGGTGATTTTTTCATGTCTTTCTTAAATATTTCTCCACGAAGAGCATGATAAATCTATTGTTTCTTGTGGTTTATTTTATTTTCAAATAATATTTGGGAAATAGAGGTGTGAGAAATGCACCTCATTTTTTTAAATATTTTTTCTTTATTAAGTTTATTCTTAAATAGAAGTGTAAGGGAATGCACCTCAATTTTTAAATGTTAATCCTTAATAAGTTGGAAAAATAGATGTTCGTTCTATTTTTAAATGATTTGTATTGGAGTGAAAAGATATTGCATAGACTTAGTTTTAATTTGAAATTGTTTTTTATTATCTAATTTGAAATTGTTTTTTATTATCTGGTACGCTATATGAATGTGTTCTAATATCAACTTAATTGTAGCGATTTCATTCTCACGTAAAGATTCTTAATTCCAACATAAACTATATAAATTGTATAAATATTCTATGACAGTCCTCTGCAAAGAATGCAGAAATTCTATTGCATCAGTTCACAACTGTTTATGTTTATGTTCTCTAAGTTGGAAAATTCTTTAGAATCCATTAAAACTATTTTATTCATCATCAACTAACTATTATTGCAGAATCAATGATAGACTCTATTATTATAATGCCAATGAGCTACTTCTGATCGCAGAACTAACAATATAGTTTATCATCAACTAACTATCAGTGCAGGAACAATGGAAAAAGCTATGGCAGAAGCTATGAGTTTCTTCTGATGTCATTGATGTCATTGTAACAGGGCTTTGCAAACAATGTAGAATACTACCATATGACTCCAGATTTTTCATTGCTTATTATGTTTATTTTTTGTACTTTGGACAGATTTGTTAAATTTTTTAAGATAGTGTTAGAATAAGTTGGAACTATGTTAACAATACACTCACGATTATTGCAGGCACTATGGCAGAAAACTCACTATTATTGCGGGCAATATGGCAGACTATTATTATTACTACCAAGGAATGTTGTCTACAGATTTTCTTTGGTAAAGGCCAGATTCATCTTTGACGCGCTATTATTGCAGGCACTATGCCAGAAAACTAACTACTATTCTAGTCACAATAGCAGACTATTAATATTACTACCAAGGAATGTTGTCTACAGATCTTATTTGGTAAAGGCCAGATTTCTTTGATAAGTGCGTTTATTTTAAATTACCTTGTCACTAATACCATTTCGATGTCTGTATGAGCTTTACTAGTGAATTGAAGATCTTATTATCGTTTAAATTTTGCTGATCAACAGGACCTACGTTGTTTGCTGAATTCCTTATCAGTAGCACAGGCAGACATTGGGGAGCGCTATCATTGAATTTAAGATTTCAAGCAACTGGTGGTTAATATATCATGTTGTTCATATAAAAAAACATTACTTCTAAATGTGGACATAATCCTTTTTTATTGCCCTGGGATTCTGTTTAAACCAAGCCTTGTGCGGGTATTCATAGTTATCTTCTATAAATACACGGATTGGAAACATGAATCTATCCTTTGGCAACACAGATTTCTACCAAAGGTGCTTCAAAAGAGTTTACATCATAGTTACCAAGTTCACCTGTACTGGAAAAAAAATTCACAAATTCGCCGATTCGGTTCGATACTGTCAATAATTCCCCAATTCGAATTCGGTACGGTCTCCACCGGCGACCTTGGTCTATTCGTCCACTTTCTCGCAGCGTCGTGTACATTTCATTCTGTGCACATATTATATAAGATATACCTGAGTATGTATTCGTCCACTTTCTCGCAGCCCCGTGTACATTTCATTCTGTGCACATATTATATAAGATATACCTGAGTATGTAAGGCAGTGACGGAAGCTTTCAATGGCATGTTATTTGCATCATTACCAACAATATGATGAAGAATCCACTAAAGAATGGCATGGCAGGAACTAAATAGCCCAGCGCTCATGGCAGGAACTAAATAGCCCAGAACTCATAGGGACGATCAAGCAGTTGGCATCAAGCAAATATTTTCCAGAAGCTTTTTTGAAATGGTTTTGGGTAAACGAATAGAGGTATTCAATATATTGAATATTTTTATGAGCTTTTTTTGTAGTGGATTTGGGTGAACGAATAGAGGTATTCAATATATTCAATATTTTTATAGACTTAAAAACATAAGAAACCAAGGAAGCTATCATTTTTATGCAGGATGCGAATGCAATGCACCTTGTTTAATTCATGTTTATTTTTTATTATAATTTTAATTATTATATTTTGTTTGGTTTTGTTTATATTTTAAATGATTATTAAAGATTAATAATATATAAGAGTATTTTTTATGAAAAATAATTTCAAATGAAAATATTCAAATTTTTATTTAATGAAAATAATTCTATAAATTTAATGTTACTATAATAATTAGTTTAATGGAGGGTAAACAAGAATTAGTTTAATGGAGGGTAAACAAGAAAATTCAAGGGAACAATTTTTTATCATGAGAACCAAGCTCTAATTGAAGTCAAATTGGTGAAAAAAGTGTTTATAAATGTTTTTTCCTTAATGCATCACTGGTTATCATTTCCCTTCCTCTAATATATCCATATACAATATCTAGTGGACATGGTGGCAAATGCTTTAAAAAAAATAATTCAAAAGAGACTATTGATGGAAGTGTAAATCAATATATTATAGGAATGATGTAGGAAACCAAATTTTCATCACAACTCCTTGGATTCTTTTCATTTAGCTTCTCAAAAAATAAAAAATAAATCTTATTCCCTACCTTTTTCTACCAAGTAGCCTACCAAGTAGCCTATCAATGAATGGTAGTGTACCTATTCTATTTTTATTCCATTTCATCTAGAATATATTAATAAATTTTTTGTTTCTACCATAAATGATTCTCATTGGAATGCCAACGTGTGCCTAAATATTTGAAAATAAAAATCATGATTTCTTTTCCTTTATGCCTTTCTTACATGGCATCAAAACACATATTATGGAACTTGTATATTACCAAATATTAGTGTTCATGCCCTCTTCTTGTTCTCGAAAAATCCTTGTCAAGGTCCATGCACATACTTTCCCCATGGTATTGTAAAGACTTGAAGTGGACTACATAGTCATAGCTTTCTATTACTTAGATTATTAGTACAACATAAAATAATTCCTTTAACAAATATAGTTACATATTTCCACATGTTGGGCCCATATGAATACCTCTTTAAGTAGGCCATAGCCTTCCTTTCACTTAAATTCCCAATAGATTTAGAGGTTTGGGCCTCTATTATTAGTTGTACTCTTTCCTCCTTTGGTACAAAAAGACTCCCCATCTTAGAGATGGTAGTCAATGTCTTCTTATCTTGGTTGTCCTTAGTGTTGTTTATGCACCTTCTTTAACTCCTCATTTCTACATGCCCCTCTATATATTATTCATGTGAATGGAGCTAGGTGCATAATGGATATTAAAGCTGTGATTTTGGTGTTTGTGTGTTTGGATCGAAAATCAGCCAACTTATTAGTAGTTACTTTTCTATTTATAATTACTATTATGTTGCAAAAATCTCATCCAATTATGGTGTCTTTCTTAATGGAGATTTTACTCTAAGCAAGCAAGTATTGTGAAGACTAGTGATTAGCAAGCATTATAATCTATTTAATGGATAGTGATTTCATTGATTCAATCCTTAAAACAAGGCATATAGTACTTTATCATATGTGCCATAATTTAGTACTACTCCATGTAATATAAATAAATGATAACAAATTGTTCTCTCCTTTCCATTCTAGCTATTTCCATAGCATACCTAGTAGCATAAATTTCTACAAAATAATTTTATAAGTTAATTAGTGTAGTTTTTAGGCTTGAATAATATTCTACCTTGACTAATATTTATGTTATTCTTACCCCACTAAACTCAAAAGGTTAACTATTATAGTATGAAGTGGTGCAACCACAACTAAAAATAATGCTATGAATTACCTTAAATATGAGGAAGATATCAAAAAGTTTCTATTTATATGAAACTAATAGGAATGGAATATTTAAGGATGGCCTATTTATATTTAGGATTCATATTAAAATCAAACTAATAGGAATGGGATACTTAAGGATGGTCTCTTTATATTTAAGATTCATATTCAAATCACCTTTTTTAATCACTTGTTCTAGGTATATTATAGATTACTTAACGATTTCTTTATGTTTTCTAGTAGGTGAATTTCCTTTAGTGGACAAGTTGTTTGTAGTTGTAAGTTTTGATGAATATGGACAACCATCTACAACTATTAAAGAGATATAGGAAAAAGAGAATTTGAATTATATTCAAAATGAAGAAGAAGGAGTTTCTTTACAAATCATGGGAGAAAGACACTATCAAAAACTTGTAATGAAGGAAGATAAGGCAGTATAGTCTCATAAGGTGAATGAGATACATTTGGCTCACAAAGATAGCCTAAATGAATACAATGATAAATAATAACATATGAATTCAATTCTCATAAGGAATTATCAAGGTCTTATGCTAGCAGAAAGAAATGTAGCCTTCGAGGAAGAAGAAAATACCTTAGAGGAATGGATGGAAAAGGACATAAATTTTAATTATGACAAGGAAACTACAAATTTAGTTCAAAGTAATTTTATTTATTTGTGTGAAGATTTGAAACTTCTTGGGGAGTGATTAGTAAATCATAATGTTCATATTCAACTAGTAAAGTTGAAGCTAGGAGAGGAGGAAATTGTCTTGAAAAACAATAATGAAGAGGAATCTGCAAGGCATGAGTAATAGATAATGAAGCAGGTGTATAAACTAGAATTTGATAAGAGTCTTGAAACTCTTATTCATAAGGAAGATATGCAGCAACAAGCAAGAGATCATAGTAAGTTCTCGCAATAAAGGACAAACTTGCGAGGAAATAAATAGTTTGTGTATGATGATGAAGGGGATGGTCAAGAGAAGGTACAACAAGAGTAAAATGACAACCAGTGGAAAAGTACAACTAAATGAGAATATTTTCATCAACAAGGCAATTGGACGAGAGTAGCTTATAGTTTTGAAGCTTAGAGAAGTGAAGGAAACATTACCAATAGGACAACAACATGTAGGGAAGAATGGACAGCAACAACACAAGGTTTCAAATCCTAGATGATTCAGGAATGGATGACACATAACCTAGGAGGTCATGAAATTTTTCTACCTTGGAAGTCTGATGCAGGAGCATTAGAACTTGAAAGCCACTAAGCCTTTGATGTAAAAAGGCTTTAAAAATGGATTTTTATTTATGAGAATGATCTATATTATTCGATGTAAAAAATTGTATATTCGAAGTCGATATATTTTATGAGTTTTGGAACTAATAAGTCATATTTTTAGAAAAGATGTGGATAGGAAAGATTTTATCCATAAGGAAAAAAGAAAATATTCCTTGAAAAGCATGAAATATTTAGGGAATAAATCATGAGAGATTCAGGGAATAAACTATGAAGTGATTTATGGATCTAGGAAAATCTAATTTTCCTCTAACTTTGAATTTAATCATTTTAAGCCTACAGTAAAGGCTAATGGCCTAATAAATGTGAAATTAGACTACAAAGATAATAAATGCCTATGACCATATGTATACGCAAAGCTACCTTAATGAAAGAGAATTTTACTATAATAGAACATGATATTTGTTATTATGAATTCATGTATGACAAAGACCATGCACCTATTTTTCATTTGATTTGCTCTTTGCTACATTTTAATTACGTATTGATTATTTCATTTAAGAATTTTTTTTTATGTGCACACTTAGAGGGTCTCAAGAAAATGAAACTAATGTCAATTTTTCAATAGGAGTACATTGACTAAGGTGCCCAACTATTAGGAGATCGTTGGAGGTGCGAGGTCAATAGGGAGTTGTGGAAAGGGTGATTTTGATCCAACTAATAAATTCATTCATCTATTCTTTGTATTACGAATATTAGTTTTTGAGTGCGTTAGAAGTGGAAAATGCATTGACAATTTAAATTGAATTTTGGAAGCATGGCGTTTTTGTTTTCACTGTACATTTCAATTATTGTATCAAAAACCTTTCGTTGTGGTCTAGCAAGAACCTTGTGTGTAAAATGATTTGCATGGGCATGATCAAGCCCAACATATGGTAAATTTTGATATTGAATCATAGAGATACAATTATTGGAGATCACATGGTTAAAGTCTTTCCTAGGATTCATCCTTGTTCAATTAATATTACATTTAGTTATCATGGTGTATACACCTTATGCATGGTTGACAATGTATGTTAGCATTTTCTCTTCAAAGTAGATCATTGAGAGTTTTGACATATAGTGTTAATCGAGAGTAATGAACTTAGTGTGAGAGAGTGAGTTAAAGAGAGATGGAAACATATAGTCTATGTTGTAAAACCTAATAATAACTTCACTTCTCAAGGCCACTTTAAATTCTTTTTTTTTTAACCCATAATTCTACTATAACATTTGACCCTAATATATAAATTAAATATTTAACATAAAGGCCACATTTCATTCCTTTTAAATAATAAAGTATGTAATTCATCTTAGGTTTTCACATTTTCATTCTAATTAATAAATATGTTGTGAAATTAAAGCACAAAATATGTTTGGAATTTTCATTTTTATCTTCAATTTAAATTTCGTTATCCACCTATATCAACATCTTCATGCTTTCCAATTTTTCTTTTCCAATTTCATATCTTTATCTTGTATATGTTTTTTTATTATGTTTTTTATTTTAGTAGTCTCTTCCACAACTTCTCTCTAATTATTAATGTAAATATTTTATTTTTGTTATCATAGTGATTTCATCAACAATATTTAGAGATGCCATTTCTAATCACTCAAATACAATAAATAGGGAGCACCCTTTAAAATTTTAACAAAGCAATAGATATAATATAATATAAGTTTAAAAAATAATTATTATTAAAAAAAATGAGTAATATGGCACTAGAATTTTCAACGTTATGTCAAATATAGATAAGTATCGGAGATAAAGTAATCAAGAAAGAAAAAATAATATTAATATTAAAGTATATAGTTAATAAAATAATATTAAAATTTTAAATGTGTATAGTTACCATGGTCCGATTGAATAATGAAAATTATTAATATTATTCCATGTTTGTTCATGTTAATTTGATTGTCAAATATTTAGGAAATCAGCAATTGAGATAACCTCAAGATATTCACATCAATCGAAGACTATCCCAGTATTAGGACTACTAAAAGGTGTGTAACCATCGAGGCGTCGGATACTTGGGGAGCTGAGATTCAAGATCTCATCCCGGATTCTATCAGCTTGTATGATGAAAATATTCTCGATGGCTACTGGTTTTGTTTTGGCATTGAGATATCGGGGAAATGTGTGGGACTTGCTATTGAAACAAATGCAAATTTAGCACCCGAACACCAAAAATATATGAGAATGGTTTAATACGAAATGGAGAAATATGAAAAATATGACCAATCTTCCATATCTATAAAGAGTGAGGTGACGACGTTAACTACTTAGTCGTAATGTAAAAGATAATGTGTAGCTATTGATAACACAATGTAGCACAAAAGATTTAAAGAAATCTGTGAGATGAGAAGAAAATTAGCAACAAAGTGAAAAAGGAAGACTTTAGATAGACTGAAGCTTTAACATTTAAGTTTGCAGCGAAGTTGAGAAGTGAACATGCTCCGAGTTTAAAGAATTATACATTCGAAGCATAATAAAATGAAGTACTAAGCAAAAAATAATCATAAAATAGATCAGAGTGTTGTAATTATGAGGAACCTAAATTGAATCAAAATATAAAATAAACAAGATGTGGTTGTAGAGGGTCCGAGTTTAAAGAATTATACAATCGAAGCATAATAAAATGAAGTACGAAAGAAAAAAATGAATCATAAAATAGATCAGAGACTGTGATATGTTGTAATTATGAGGAACCTAAATTGAATTCTAATATAAAACAAGACGGGCTGCGGGGCAGCTAGTCCCTGCCCTAGCGCACAAAGCGACTAGTACCAACGACAGCATAATCAACGGGAGAAGCAAAGGCGGCCCAACAGAGGTTACAGAAGGTTACAGAGACGAGAGACAGAAGCAAAGGTAAGCATAGAGGGCCCCAGCCGCAGCGTAAGAGCCCATCCACGGTGCAAGCAAAGGCGGCCCAGCAGAGGTTCAGAAAAGGTTACAGAGAACGGAGACAGAAAGCAAAAGGTAGCACAGAGAGCATAGCCAGCTGTTGAACCGAGTTTAGTAGAGTCCATAGTTCAAGCCCACTAGTTAGGTTTCATATGCATTTAGGATCCGAGAGTAGTGACCGAGCATCCAGTCGTTTCGGTCCAGTACTAATTACATTTCGAAAACTAGCCTAATATGTAGTACTTTGTCTAGCTTTTGACCCTGAGAGAGCAGCTGTTCGAACACTTAAGTTACTTAAATTCTTGTTTTCTCAGCTGGGCAAGCTCCAATGAAAGTTGGTGGTTCAGTCCTACTTAGTCGCCGAGAAGAGCTTACCATTTTCCCTCCCTGCTCGACCTTCCTCATTGACTGTGACTTAGCAGAAACAACATTTCTCCCCGTTGCCCAGACCTTGCGCTTCAAACCCTTGCCATTGTCTTGTAGTTCATTATACTTGCACTTTCGACGACCGTTCGCATAGTCTTCTTGCAAGCGACTCATCCTGATGGACTCTGAAAACTCTGCGAGATCTCTGCTCTATATTTGCACTTCGAGCTCTCTATTCTTAATGCTTGTGAACCAAGCCTCCAAATCATGGGAAGTATTGCTCACCATACTATCCGAATATGGCCTTCAGTGGAGCTTGCGACGAGATTCATTATTGAACATTAAAGCATACACTATTGTTCAGTGTAAGGCAGTTTTTTATTAAAACCATCCCTTTTGTTCACGCATTTGAAAACAGTATGAGACGTTCAATACTTGTATATACATCATATTCTTCAGCGTCCATTGTAGGACCGTAGGTAAGCGCAACTAAGCCACTGGGAATATTAAATGTTTGCTTCTCAACAAACCGGTATGGGAACCATGCCTGCACTCCCGTCGCTGTCCAGCGCACACCGATTTATGAGCTACCTGGGCCCATCTCGATGCCCACTGACCCTAAAAGACAGGAAAAGATCAAAAAGCTAGTAAAATAAGCCCTTTGATTGCGATTCATATTAATCAATAAATGATTGTAGTACTTCAAAGACAACAACTCGTTCGATGGTCACTGTCCACTGAAGAAGCCACGGCCGTCCATCCGATATCAACTCATTAAGCACCGTCCTAGTAATTATGTATTAACAAAAATGTTATTAACAAAAATGTTACTACTATGTTCTCGGTAACTATGAATTAACAAAATTGTGAAAAGGACATTATATTATTTATTCTTTTAAGAGCCTCTTACAAATGTATATTTGAAAGAAAAACCCCGAACCTGATTTTCTTGAGTCGGAATCGTAAATATTGCTAACAGAAAACAATTTAATAACTACACAGGTCTTAGCACAAACAATCATAGGATAGGGTTTGGTGGCAAAAAGAAAGCAAATATGCACTTATGAAGGACAAACAACCCTGGTCGTATTCGGGTTAGCATCCTAGTCGGGCCAGATGCCACCATGACGCAGTCCCGACCAGACTTGGAAAATAATAAAATAAAACATTACAATTTGATAGCCCTATGAAATCGCGATATATAGTCTGACAACGCAAGAAGAGAAAACATTCAAAGACTTAGTAATTAAATCTTTAATTTTGAGCCATGTTATGGAATTCTGAAACTAAACCAAGATAAAATCACGAACTACATTAAAAAAAACGTAATATAAGATCTCACATCAAATATCCGGCTAGGCGATGAATTAAACTTGTACAATGTATTAGATAAGAAAATAACCGTTTATATTCCTAAAAATAAATATGCATTAACACCGTGAAGTTAAAAGTGCATGTCATACTTTAATGAGTGTCACTACAAATGTCAGGGCTGAGTAGCAGTTACTAAGAAAACACATTTTACATAGACTGTCAATCACCATAGAGTGCAACTAGCGAGACATAATAAATTATGATAGAAAAACCCTTGTTTCGAACTAGCCCAGAACCCTATGGGTATGCTCATAAAATTGATAAGAACCATAAACCGAAAGAGTAATAATTGAAACTTCGTAAGAAACCCTTCAACATGGGAAGATAGAGTCGCATCTCCGTCTATGCATGATCCTTTTGGCGCCCGCTCGCCACGTATCTCATCTACCAGCTGCCTTCATTGCCGAGCATCCAGAAATCCTTCGGATGGCAGTAATATATGTTGCATGCCCGCCTCCCTTTGATGGCTGTTACCCCTTTGTATGCCCGCCATTCACTATTCATTTGGGTTCATCCAACACGTTGAGGGGTTCACACTACTGAGTTGAGACCATATTTTCAATCCCCTGCACAGAGTTCTGTTTGTGCCTATTTTCTGAAACTGTTATTGTGCGCTATGCAGGCGTCGCGGTCGTGGGATCAGGTGAAGTTCAGACACAGTCTTCAAAATGAATCCTGTAAACTTTATGAGCGAGAACTGATTTACCAGGCCTTGTAGAGATGTATTGGGATCAGGTGAAGTTCAGACGCAGTCTTTAAAACGAATCCTGTAAACTTTATGAGCGAGAACTGATTTACCAGGCCTTGTAGAGATGTATTTGAATGGGGTAAGACTTCATTGTAACAGCTTATTCAAACCATAATTGTAGATAATACTATGTGGTCATATTTCCGTGTGTGTGTTTTTTTTTTTGTCCGTACCATGATGGGAGCAATCTATGCTTATCATATCTAATTAGAGTTATTATTACGGTTTTAATCTCTCCTTCCTTGATTGTTAAATTTGCAGGAGCTTGAACTGGATAAATTTGTTACAGACAAGGTTTCTTTTGCTGACATCAACAAGGCATTTGATCACATGCTTAAAGGAGAGGGTCTGAGAACTGTAATTAAAGTCATCCGGAAGAAGCTCTATTGGTAGCCCCGCCATGGATGCTCGAACCAGAAGTGCTATACGGTAGTACTTGTGCTGGCTACCAAAAAGCCCCAAAGGCCCTCTTGTTTATGCCAGTTACTGGACAAGTGAATAAGGTTCAAGTTAGGGGAAAATTGGAAGTTCAGAGTGAAATTGTCATCGACGAAAGCTACCTAGAAACTGCAAAACTACTCCTGAGCATGCCAGCCAGAGGACAGTTAAATATGGTACAAGTTAGTGGGGAATTGGAAATTCAGAATACAATTGTCACAGAAGAAAGCTGCCCAAATTCCATTCGAGCTTCAATCCAAACATTACCGAAAGATTGCATTCGTAAGAACCTTGAAGTTTCCAATTGGACAATGAAGTTAAAGGATGCAGATGGCAGTCCTGAATCGGATTCTGAAGTGAAGAACGGAGACAGGTAAATTTTCAGAAGAAGAAACTATTCATAGTTTAACGAATTTCGGTGGATTCGACTGGATGTAATTTCAATGGCAATAATTGTACATGTTTTTTTTTTAAATTGAAGAAATTATGCCATCATAAGAATGCAATTACTGATGAATAGTAAACGCTAACCAGAGATGAACCGGTACCAAGCGGACAATAATTGAAATCTCGTAGTGTGTGATTTGAAATTATTTTTTGTTTTATCCAAACTTGATGCAAACCTTCCAGGACGCCATCCAGTCTTGAAGAAATTGAAGCTAAGCTCAAAGAAGTCAACCTCAGGCGCCAGGTAAAGTTACCTTATTTCTAGATTTCACAGTACTCTTAACTTCTTACATTTCCCCCTTTCTACCATTAATTTTGAATCTACGAATTCATTGTTGGAATTTTTTATGCCAACAAGAATAAGATAAAAGAGATGCTCAATGCCATTGTCATGGTGATCAAGAAAGGCATATCTTCCATAAAACCTGCAGATACAAACAACAGGACCCAGATTGTATGAAGGTGCAGATATATTAGGAATATGCACATGAATGTATTTGAGGAACAGTAACAGAGCATATGTATATGTGTACCTTTGGATGTGTCTGTCTCAGACTGAGGAGCTGCCGGCCGAGACTGAGGAGTTGCCGTTCTGCTTCCATTCCATCGAAACTGCGAACAGTCTGCACCAATCGAATCTGCAAAAAAAGAGGGGAAATCGGACAACAGATAGCGGGTTCGATCAACTTGCAATCAACTTGGAGGCATGGTAGACTCCCATGCAGGTCAGAAGCTTTCCCCTTATTCAAGCATTCAAGCTCTCCTCTTATGAAGATGCGATCACCGCCCCTATGCTCGACAGCACATATGCTCCACACCAGCTGCCAACTTCAACGATTTGCACCTCAACATGCATGCACACTTGCGAACTTGCTTTAGCTTATATCCATTATAGCATTAAATTTTTGGGAACTAATGCTATCGCAAAGATAGCATTAGTTCAGGGAGGCGACACTCTTCTAATTAACCCAACTGCTTTCCGAACAGTTTCCTAACTTTCCAGATCGTATACCTTGTACTGAGGCCAAATAAGATGAACGTTGATTTCATTGGTTACAAGCATCGGGGAGCATATTTTATCGCATCAGTTAATGTGACATATCGCCAAACTTTGGCTTAAGTTAAAATGTGTTTACAGATTAACCTGGGTTGCCGGGCCAAACTAATGCCCACTGACCAAAACCGATTGCTATAGTCCCTGCCAGGCCCGGAGGGCAGGGACTAATAAAGAAGACTGTGATATGTTGTATACCATTATTGGTTAGTCGTTCAGAAGAAAAGGCTACAAGTGCTACTCAATAAATTTTGTGTAATGAATTCAAGTAAGGATACATGAAGCATTGAAAAAAAAAAAATCTCAATGAAATGAAAAAATAGATGACACAGCTAGTCCCTCTATAGAGTATGAAGAACCATAAGAGAAATACGAAGAAAAAAAAGAAATGATTTCTTAGAAGAAAAAAACCTCACCCAATTATGTACACCAACAATATCTTAAAAGTCAAATAATTGGATATAAATAATTGGGTGTTTAGACTAGGAGTAAATTCATTAAAACTCCCAAACATGAAAATATTGCACTACTATCCCAAGTATAACCCAAAAGTTTTGATCAAGCTAATGAGTATAAGAATTGGGTCAAGGCATTGGATGAGGAAATAGATTGAATAGAGAAATGAGACACTTGGAAATTAATCCATAGATTGAATGGGAAAAATTTCATTGGCACCAAGTGGGTTTTTAAAATTAATTTGAATTAAGATGGACAAGTAGCAAGAAAAAAATCCATACTAGTATGAAAAGGGTGTGCATAAGTGGAAGGTATTGATCTTGAAGAATTTTTTTCTCTTATAGCTAGACTAGAAGAAATAATAATGTTGCTAACATTTGGAAGCCGCGGGAAATTTAAAGTATATCAGATGGATCTCAAGTTAGTTTTTATAAATGGTGATCTATAAGAGAAAGTGTACACTAAGCATCCAAATGGATTTCAATTGTTAGACTAAAGAAAGCATTGTACAGGTTAAAACAAGCTCTAGCAACCTGATACAAAAGGTTGGATAGATACTTGTAGTAGCAATGATTCAAATGGGGAACACCAAATAGTGATATTTATATTAAATATGATAATGAGAATTTTCTTATCATTGTTTTATATGTGGATTAGATCATCTTTGGAAGTGATGTGGATGAAATGGGTTAGTTGTTTTTAGAAGGCATGCAAAAGGAGTTTGAGATGTCCATGTTGGAAGAATTATCATTTTCCCTTGGATTAAAAGCGCTCAATTAGAGAAACCTATTTTCATTTCTTAATCAAAATACTTAAAAATAAATATTGAAGAAATTTAGCATGGAAGATTGTAAACATGTTAGCATGCCCATGGTTACAATACAAATTGAGCAAGGATCATGAATCCCATAATGAAAATCAGACAATATATAGGTCAATTATTAAAAGTATTTATATATTAACAACATCAAGTCTTGACGTAATGAAAGATGTAGGATTGGTTGTTATTCCAGTCTAACCCTAAAGAGAGCCATGTCAATGGAGTGAAAAGAGTATTGAAATATCTGAAGGGCATAATTGATTATGGTCTATGGTATGAAAGAACAAAAATTTCAATCCAATAACATACATAGATGTAGATTGGGTAGAACTGTTGATGATAGAAATAACACAAGTGGTGTAGCATAAGCTTTAGGTAATTTATTGGTGACTTGGATAAGAAAAAAGACATATTATTTTCATTGTATACAAATGAAGATGAGTATATAACAATAGTTGAATGTTGTGCTGAGATCCCATGAATGAAACAAAATCACAAGGATATCAAGGTTAAATATGCTAATACTATTCCCATTATGTGTGATAATACTAATGTTATTAGT
Source organism: Pinus taeda (assembly GCA_000404065.3). NCBI lineage: Eukaryota > Viridiplantae > Streptophyta > Pinopsida > Pinales > Pinaceae > Pinus > Pinus taeda. Next base: position 9,959 of record APFE030448245.1, on the reverse strand, counting down.
ATATCCAATAATATTGTAATGCATTAAAAAATAAAACATATTCTTATTAAATATAATTTATTGAGAAACCAAGTTATTAATCAAACTTTTAGGCTTGAATATGTTTCCACTAATGAGCATATTTTAGATCTATTCACAAAACTTCTTCCTATATATCCCTTTAAGTATCTGAGACAATGGACGAGAGTGATTTCTATTACATTTCATTAGTTATGTACATATGGATCATGGTGGCTCTTAACACGCGGATTTTTTAACAAATGAGATATGAGAGAAGAACGATGACATGGAAATATTATCTACAATTAGCATCATGCTCAAGAGGAGCAACATGATTAAAATGTGTAGCATGTGTTCATGTGTGTGGGGGGGGGGGCGGGGTGGTGGGGTTGGTTCTTGGAACAACTAGTCATGTGCATTTACTTAGTTGTGTAGTAGCTAAGATAGTTGGTACCATAGGTATGAGTTACTTATAACACCCATAACCCTTTACCAATGATGTCAAAAGGGGAGAGTCAACAAACATTGGATATGTGTATAGAAATATTGAAGATGGAGAGTGAGAAAGGGAGATAGTGATCATCCATTCAAACATTGGAGATATGTACAAAGGTGTGGAATATAAGAGTGAGCAAGGGGAAGAGTGGTTATCCCTTTGCATGGGGGAGAGTGAGAAGACATTAGAAATTTCTTTAGCTTGATAGGGGGAGTGTTTCATAATGGTGGTGTTGTGATTAATGACAAGTAATGTTTTGCGGTTTTTCCATCAATGCCAAAGGGGATATTGGTGAGCAAGTTGGAAGTGGTTGTGTAGAGTTTTTCATTGATGTCAAGTCTAGTGATTGATGTCAAGTGATATCAAGCTTAGGCGAGCTTGTTGAGATTTTTGATTCCTATGTTGTTATTGATGTATTGGTTTTTTGATAAACAAGATTTCTTTGAAGGAATTTTTCCTACATGTAATTTTATCAAAACCAAACGAAAATTCCTTGGTTGGATATGTTATGGTACTTGAACTAACTCCCAAGGAATGAAGAGAAAAATTAGTTTAAAGTTATGTTGTTCAAGGTTCCAGTTCGTCATGGTTTTAGCATGGGCCCCTCCTTGGAACTTCTAGTCCATTTAACATGAAAAAAATAGCAATGGGTGAATAGTGGTGAGTGATAGGAAGTATGGAGATAATCCCATGGTCATTGCCCCTAGTCATGAGGGGTTGGCAGTTAGTTCCCAAGAACTTATTGGAATGTCAGTGTAATTGGTGTTCACATAATAGAATGGGTAGTTAACCACGAGTGATTACCAGTAATGCCCTTGGTTACAACCTCCTCTAGTCATAGGGTGATTAACCTAGTGCTTATTATACCACTAGGAACAAACTTTGTACACATAAAAGGACAAGCAGTGAGTGGAAAGAAGCAACCTTGGCAAATTTTTTAAGGTTCCAAGTGTAATGATAGGTGGCATGCTAATGTTGTGTCCCAATGAGATGATGACACATGGTAGTGACATGTATAGGAACACACTGATAACTCCATGGTCATGACATGTGGCAATACTTTTAGAAATATTGGGATGGGGTAGTGAATCCATATTTCATGCAATTAGTATTTTCACTTTTCTTTTAGATGTTAATGGTCAACTGAGTTACATATTGCCAGATAACATATGTGAATTTTGAGAAGTATATGAAAGCATATAAACATAAAGCACATAAATGGATCAATAATCACATCATCATATATGAACACCAGATATTGTTTGGAAAACTTAACAAGGAAAAACCATGGTTTTTGTTGTCTTTGTCTTCCTCTTATTATTATAAAAAAAATATTCTTTTACACATTGCACTGACACAGACTCTTACTAGTGCACATGATCCTACTTGTTGGAGGCTACCACCTCCTCTTGATTTTCTTACTACCATTGGAAGGAAGCCACCACTCCTTTATCGATTTTACTGGAAACCGCCAGACGGAAACTACCACTCCCTTACTGAATACTCCGACCCTCAGACCCTTTGTAGACTACATTTTATAATCTTTAACATCAGTTCCACATACAACAAAACCTAAATCTTATAGGCCACATTTCATCCAATTTTCAAACTAGACCCACATATAGCATTATGCTCAATCACCAAATACAACTTTGGTTTCACAACAAAATCATCTCTGCAATGAATCTCTAATAAAAAATAAAATATACTCAATATCAATAACTGAATACACATTTGACCTTTGCACAACTATCAGCAAAAGTATCTTTGCAGTAACCAAATCAATTATTTGAAATTCATATTTGCATACATCAGCAATTAATAAAATTATTTTCTCATAATACCACCACTACAATATAAATATTCATGGACCAAAGTATAACAAAAGGGCCTCTCTCTCAGGTAGGACATCAATGGCAAGCCCTAATCCAACAACATCAAAGATTCAATAACTCTAGCCAACACTTTGACTTCACTCAAACCTGAACATTACATTACCTCACCAAGGTAGTGTACTCATAGAAACAACCTTTCACTGTACAAGATATGACATCATCATGTCAATATAATAGGATTCCAACCCTTTAGAATATGCAGCACTTCATCATCACAACATATACTTTACCTCTTCACTTTCAAAAACTTTGCAGTATACATATCATTTCTTGTAATACATTGGTTAGCATCATGAGTAACACTTCTTCCATCAAACTCAAACCTTAATCACAACAAGTAGCATACTATATATTTGTTAGCACAACAACATAAACCCTAACACCATGCTCTCAAAAACCAACAACATCAATCTATGAGGTCAATGACAAATAAAGATACATCACAATGTAATGACACTTGTGTTGATACCTATTTTTGATCCTACTATTTTTTAATATAATACAAAATTTCCTTGCCTTTTTCATGCCTAGTCACACCCCAATTGACCACCAGTAACCTTCTCGCACCAACATTATTTACAGTCATGACCAAGGGGGAGGACCACTAAGTTTCGCTTTGATATATATATTTTTCCCTCCGTGAAAAAAAACACATATTCTTTGAATTTCATACATCATGATGTTAAGAATGTTACCTCACTACATTACGATATTTTATTGATTGCATTACTGAAATTGCAATGGAGACCATAATTAGATTCTTTTACAACTTCCTATGAACAACTTCCTGCCATATATTATGATATAGGTTGCTGCACTTTAGATTTAGAGAAATGACATTCTTTTAAAAAGGAAAAAACAAAAAAATAGAAGAACCATTTTATGACACATTGTTGGCAACTTTGCATACAATTAATATATCTGGACAAAGGGATTTGATGCTATGGAAAATGGTTCATTCCTATTTGCAAAATGTTATATGATAAATTGGGTTGGTATATGGTTGGAACATTGTAATTTTATGTGCTTCAACTATGATATATTGTGCACATGTTGTGTGCCTTACTAACTCCATTAAATGTTTTCATATGTATGTCAGTGTTACATTAACGACCCACACATATGTTTTATGGTTTGGGTGACAGGCATATTATAATGCTTTTTGTGAATATTTCAGAGTGAATGTGGGATCTCACCACACTTCATATTTGATTTGAAAGCATATGTAATCCTAGATAACATGTTGATATTGTTATATTATTAGTTTCCTATGTGTTGATGTTTGCAAAGGTTCAGTGAACTATTATTAACAGTCTGGCTTTGAATTGAAAACTTGTCCTACAATAATTAACATCCCATTACTAAGTTCAAAAACAGTGATTATGTAGTGTAAACTTGATCTGCTACTCAAACTGATTGGGATTTTTGGTTTTTTCCTGCGGCTTGTGAATTTCATTTTCATTTAGAAGTTTTGCACTCTTGGAGTGAATTGTTAGCTAGATACTGAGACTATCAAAGCATTGTTACTCTAACAAAATCCATGTAACACTATGGTTAATTAAGAAATTACTCTATGTTTGTTCAGTGATTGAGTTTAGTTCTTTGTGCTTTGCCCATTTATAACTTCTATAACACTACCAATCACTCTTTTGAGTTATTATGATCATATTAATTATTGTGGAAACCCAAGGTAGGGTGCCTCCTACCCTTGTTATTTAATTAACTCTTATTATTCTATAATTATCCTCACGTTCATTTTAAAAAAGGGTGGAAAGGGTTAAACCATTCCTACAATTCAAGCTATGAAAAGTATCGGTTAAAAGTAATCCTACGAAAGCTTTATTCTATGAAAATATTTGTGTCCATTTTAAGGATTTCCAAAGGAAAAAATGTTGAATTATATATATATATATATATATTATATATATATATATTATATATCAAAAACATTTTATTTTTTCTCCTTCATTACCTAAGTCCCTCACTAGTACAAAATTACTAATTAGTTACTTAAAAAACAAACTAAAATTTGCATATAAATGACCATTTTTCAATCGGTGACCAATAGTGGCTAATTTACAGTATCTTATAACGTGACCAAATTTTTGTCGTAATTAGTTTAATCATTAATTGGTTGTCTCAAATTTATCTTTTAATATTATATTTAGTCATTGATTTAGTCATTAATTGCCACAATTAAAGACCAAATATAAAACAAAATATGTAATTACATGATCACCAAGAAAACCAATTAATGGCCAAAGAAATATGAGAAAATATTGGTCACGTTATAAGATACTATAAATTAACTACTAATAAAGATATATATGGAAATTTTATTTATCATTTAAAACCAATTAGTGATGAAAGAAATATGACTGGATCTCGATTGTGTTATAAGATATTGTAAATTAGCTACTAATAGTCATATATATGCAAAAATTAGTTGTTTTTGTAATCACAAATTTATCATTTATAGTAGTCATTTATCATTTTTTGGTAGCTTCATATTCATTATATAAACGACTAATTTATCGGTTGTATATTCATCTCATTTGTGTTCATCATTAATCAATATAACTACTAATTTAGTAGTTTTAGATTGATTTTATGAGTTCGTTATCAATAAAGATAAAATGATTAGTATGATTTTGCCAATAAACTTAAAAAATGTCATACAATGTGCATGTTCATCTATTATGAAAATTCAAAGTTACATATGTTAATTACAATTTTAAATGATCTCAAATACAACTATAAATAATTTCAACCACATAAATAATATTATATGAAATGTTAAGTATTACAAGATGAGTTTCCAACTTAATATTGGTTGGACTATAATTTACACATGAAATATTGTTTCATCACTTGAAAACATTATCGTTGTGTTGTTATGGCATTGCAAGTGAATTCACCAACTCTTAAGACTTAACCATCAATATGTATGTGCATGTATCTGTTGGAAACAATGTTAATACTGAGGGAGGGGTGAATTAGTATTAAAGCCAAATTTTTTATGTCAATTTATTTTTTTTATTCAAACCTGGAAACCATCCGTATAACCATTAGCAACATATCATGTGGCGGTAATATGAAATCAACACATAAACAGATATCATGAGCAACATACACATTAGACATAGAGGTTTAACATGGAAACCCTTATGGGAGAAAAACCACCAAATCTTGTTTTTTTATTGATGTAAAAATAAGAACACCTACTCTATTACATCAATATGTTTGTGAGCCACCACTCACAGGAAGACCCAAATACCTTTGACTATTTGGTAGCACCCACTAGAAGGAAGCACCAACTCCCTCCTTTTGTAGAAACCTGATCACCTTGCCAAAAGCACCATGTGAATCACCAACTTCATGGATTTCTTGCAAGCACCAACTTGCAGGAGGCACCAACCCCCAAGCCTTCTTTAGATACCTACCAAGATGAAGGCACCAACTTCCTGTATGCAGCCTCCAACCCACACTCAAAAGGAAACCAATATTCACTGTATATGCCAATCTCTCTACCTGATATCATCTATATTCTCCTCTACAACCTTTGTTCCCACTCAACACTTTATCCTTTGCTTATTCTATAGCAACCCATTATTCTTCTTAGAAACATACGCTCATCACTCGATCCCTTCTATTCCACAAGTTTTCTTGGCCTCTCACAATAGCCTTGTCACACTTTGGGCCTCTTTCCGACAACCCACACATAGAGATTTATGCTCTCATCTCTCTTCTTCAGCGTAGGCACACTTGGCCTCTACTAAGTAGCACTCACACCGTTAGATATTGTTATCCACAGTGTAACAACCCTGATTAAAAAACCATGTAATAAAGTTAATAAAAGAAAAATAATACCAAGGTCATGGGACAAATATTCCAAGTTGAATGGTGGGAAAATCATCCTAGTGGGTGTCTCTTTCGGTTTATTATGGCTAAGGAAATTGGAAAAGGAATTGGAATGGCTTTGAAAAGGTAAAGAGGCATTTATTGGCATTTATTTATGAAAGTAAAGGAAAATAGGAGAAAAGGATGGTTAGAGGTCACATATTTGCATGATAAGAAAATTGAAGGGAAAATAGGGGAAAATGAAAAAAATAGAGGTATCCATGATAAAAGAGCTTATGAGGATCAACTCATGGCATTTTTCTGTCATCTTTTGATGGTTCTATGGTGAAGCTCTCTATTACATTCTCTCTCTTTCTCTCTCTCATACTCTTGCACACTTATATTTTTCTTAGAGCACTGTTGGAGAATTGTGGCATACCTCGTATTTGGAGAAATAAGGAAAAGGAAGAATAAGAAAGGATAAGAGGACAGCAGGATTAACAACTATAATGAGTTTTATTTGTAGGTATCAAGTTTCATGTATGATTTCCTTGCTAGTTTTGGCATGCATGGTGTATGCATATGGTTATTTGATTATGATCTGTCATTGGCATGGAGGATTGTCTGGATTGATAATGGTTTTTCCTAGCCTTTCCATTTTCTACATAACCATGGTGTTATGGGATTTCCATTTTGTTTTTGTATGTTTTCTCATGTTCCTTATGGCTTTGGGTTGAGTTATTAGTTCCTACATCATTGGTTTGATAAGCACTCTGAAAGTCCTAGAACAACTTGGGTTGAGTTACTAGTCCTCGAATCCTTGGTTGGACAAACAATATGGAGCCCTTGGTGGGTTGAGTTAGTAGGCTTGGAGCATTGGTTGGAAAAACACTTTGGAGACCTATGGAAGTTGTGGGTTGAGTTACTAGTCCTAGAGCCAGGTTGGAACAAAGGATCTGGATCCCTGGACAGCTTGGGTAGAGATCGATCTAGTGATGTTTAGAAAAGTGCATCTATGAGGTGGAATAATTGGTTAGGGGTTGAGGTGGTTTGGCCTCTAGAAGCCCTGGTTTGGTTTTGATTGGTTTATTCCATGAGATCCCACATTCATGCTTCAAATATGGCGCAGAGGTGATTGGCTGAAAGAAAGACTTGGTTTAGCCCATTCTATGGTCGAATGGTACATGGAAGTCCTTGATTTGGTTGGTATTTTCTATTTTGATCTATGAGCATATGCATTGATTATGATGGTGATATTATGGATGAGTTTCCATGGTTTATATGTTAGTTATTTGTTGCTTTCTATGTTGGTTATATGATGTATAATGTGTTGAAATATGGCAAAACGAATATTCCAATTTAATTTGTCCTTAAATTAAATTGTGAATTAAAATAGAATTTAGTCTTAAGAGCTACTTGGAAATAATTAATTAATTCGATTTGAATTAATTAGTTGGAGAAATTCAAATTAGAACTCTTTCTGAAGTCATGCAAGAGTTATCACTTAAATTAAGGAGATAAGATTGAGTTATATTTTAGTGGTAATTATTTAACTCAGTTTACTGAGTGAAGTCTAGTTAAATTAGTTCCAAACTATTTGAGGAACTAATAGAGAGTTAATAGTCAATTGATGCATGCTTGCACTCAACTAGTGCTACTCCAGTTAACTGAAGGTTCCCTCTTCAGAAACTCATGCATGTCTATTCTGAGAAACACCCAGTTGAGATTAAATTCAAGGACAATGTACTATCAGTTGCATGTGTTTTCTTATAAAGAAAAATCATGCATGCAGTCAAGGGATCATTCCTTGAGGATTGTGAAGTTTTGATAGTGCATGAGATGAGTGTTCCACTTGGTAACAGGAGAATCATCCCAGAGGAACAACGCAAGGAAATAGGAGCTTGTAGTGCAGAGAGGAAGGCTTGAGAGAAGCCAAGATTATCTGTGAGCATTTGTGAGGATTGTACTAAGAGCTGGCTAGCTGTGAGTGCTAAGGATTTGTATAATTCTTATGTATTTCTACCCTGTATGATAATATAATAGTGTGGGGTTTTTAGCTAAGGTTTTCCTCGAAGTATTTTCATGTGTATTGTGTGATTTATTCTTCTTCTTCTAGTTATGTTGTTCAACTCAATCTTTAAGCTTCCACAAATTGATAGTAGAAGTAGGTTATAGTATTCTACTTTGATTTATATTACATTATCAGGTTAACCTACATCAGATTTTCTACATGGTATCAGAGCTGGATTTGTAGAAATTTTCTACATTGTATCGAGCTATGAAAAATATACTGAGAAGAGAAATCGAAGTTTGAAGTTCGGGGTTGCAGGTGCAAATCGAATTCATATCATACTTCAAAGTTGGCCAATGGTGTTCTATGGCTTGAGACTCGAGTATGCCTTGGAAGGTAGCTCAAATTACATAGCATGGAAAGATAGAATAGAGGTTGTATTAGAAGACAATGGCTTGAAGGAATTCATTGATCAAGAAATCCCAAATCCAACTTCAACTAATGCACAAGAGTTGGCTGAGTGGAAGAAGTGTGTGGCACAAGTGAGATGGATCATCCTTGAGGGAGTTCGAGACCATATTGTCTCGAGTATCCATGGGAAGGATACTCCATTTTCAATGTGGAAGACATTGAAGGACCTCTACCAGAACAGTAG
>APFE030448243.1:17872-30667 GCA_000404065.3 Pinus taeda | reverse complement strand
GTACATGTTCCAAAGGAGAAACGAACCATGTTGGATAGTAAATCTAAAAAGTGCATCTTTATTGGGTATAAGGATGGTTTAAAGGGTTATAAGCTTTGGAACCCAGTAACAAGGAAGGTTGTGTACAGTCGAGATGTGGTGTTTAGAGAGGTGAAATATGTTATTAAACATAAGTCAAACCAAAGGAACCTGTGAAGATAGAGTTTGAGCTAAAGGAGGAAGAATCAGACTCTACAGTAGAGGAGGAATCAGAAGATGAAGAGCCACAAACTGCGGGTGTGAGAAGATCAGTTCGAGAAATAAGGCAGCCAGAAAGGTATAATCCATCTGCTTTCTATTCAAATTTTACTTTATCTATTACTGATGATGATCCCAGAACTATGAAGGAAGCATTAGATTCAGAGGATGGAAAACTCTGGAAAGAGGCCATGGTTGATGAAATGGCATCTTTGTACAAAAATGATGTTTGGGATCTGGTGGAGCTGTCGGCTAGAAGGAAACCCATTGGCAGCAAATGGGTGTTCAAGTAGAAGACAAATGCAGAAGGAAAGGTGGAGAAATACAAAGCTGAGTTGGTAGCAAAAGCTTATTCCCCGGTGCCGAGAATTGATTTTGGTGATATTTTTTCTCCTATTGCCAAGGTAACTTCTATTAGATTACTTTTATCTGTTGCTCCTACTTTTGATTTTGAGGTAGAATAGACGGATGTGAGGACAACATTTCTTCACGGGGATCTGGAAGAGGAAATATACATGAAGCAACCTGAAGGCTTTGTGGTCAAGGGTAAGAAAGAACTGGTATGCAAGTTAAAGAAGTCTTTGTATGAGTTAAAACAGTCACCAAGGATGTGGTATCATAAATTTGATACATTTATACAGGGACTTGGCTTCACCAAAAGCAAAGCAAATCACTATGTGTATTTTAAATTATTTGGTGACTATGTTATTTATTTGGTCTTGTATGTGGATGATATATTGCTAGTTGGAAATGACAAAGAAATTATCCAGGATTTGAAGACCCAATTGTCCTCCAAATTCGACATGAAAGATCTTGGTGCTGCAAACTATATTTTGGGCATGGAAATTAAAAGAGATCGGGCAAAGAGGAAGCTCTGGTTAAACCAGAGGAAGTATGTTGAGACAATATTGCAGAGGTTTAATATGCAGGATAGTAAACTGGTGAAGGTTCCTATTCTTGTAGGTGTAAAGTTATCTGTTGAACAGTGTCCCAAGAAACAAGAAAAGGAAGAGGATATGTCCCGTGTTCCATATGTAAGTGCAGTCGGTAGCCTGATGTATGCAATGGTCTATACTAGACCAAACATTGCACATGCAGTGGGAGTATTGAGCAGGTTTATGTCAAAACCAAGGAAGGAGCATTGGACAGCACTGAAGCAGGTTTTCAGGTATTTACGTGGCACTAGTGATTATGGTTTGTGCTATCAAGGAAGACCAGGATTGGACAGAGTGTTGGATATTAGTGGCTTTTTTGATGCAGACTGGGTTGGAGATCTAGATCAGAGAAGATCTACAAGTGGGTATGTGTTTAACCTATTTGGAGGTGCAGTCAATTGGATGAGTAAGAAGCAATCTGTAGTGGCACTATCAACTACAGAGGCAGAATACATGGCAGCCACTCATGCAAGCAAGGAAACAGTTAGGTTGCAGAGATTTTGTTTAAGTATGGGGTTAGTATAGGGAGCTATAAGGATAGACTGTGACAACTAAAGTACAATTTTCTTGGCAAAGAACCCCACATATCACTCAAAGAAAAAGCACATTGATGTTTAGTATCACTTTGTGAGGGATATGATAGAAGACAAAAAGGTGTTGCTGGTAAAGGTGGACACTTTGAAGAATACTACAGATGCATTGACAAAATCTGTGAGCTCTGAGAAGTTCTCTTGGTGTAGAGAAACAATGGGTGTTTTAGGGCTAGAAAATTGACTAAGCTCTCCTATGGCCCCTTATGGAAAGAAAACAACAAGTGGGAGAATGTTGGGTTGTGTTATATTCTTTCCACGACTAACCTACGTAATGAACCGGGGGGTTAGAGGGGGGGCGAAGCCCCCCCTTCGTTGTGCCAATTGTGTAGCGGGGGGGTCACAGGGGGGGTAGCAGCCCCCCCTCTCTGGGGGGTTTGAGGGGGTTGGGTAGCCCCCCTCTACGGGATCTAGGGTAGCGCCCCGGGGAAAAAAAAAATTGGACCCTATATTAGGTTGGGCGAACCTACATATGGTTTTCGGTCCATGGTTTTGGACGCGATGGTTTTTCAGTCCATGGTATTGGATGCTTCGGCATGTATAAATATGTATTGTAACATTGAAAGGAAAATAATGAAAAATCAAGCTAGTAGTCTCGATTTTGGGATCCAGTGGGAAAATCTTTGTGTATATGTGTTTTATGTGTTATGCTCTCGCATTGTTTATTTTTTGTGTTTTAGAATTCGTATTCAGGTAATTTCTGTACAGGGTTAAAACCTACATATTCTACATCCATAATGTCTTCCCATTCAGGATTCCCAACTTCTTCTGCATACATTTATGGATCATATGCATGCATCATATAAGCATTCATCCTCCATAACTAAGAGTGCTTGTGGTGCTTCCTATCACTGAAGTCTAGTGGCAGGATCGTCTAACAGATCACTCATGTTCCTCCCTTTTTGTGTTGAAGGTGGTTAAGAATATTTGAAATTGCATAAGTAAGTATTTTCTCGATTTTTTACATTTAGCGGTCCAATAGGTTTCATAGGAAAATTCTCATTTATATCAGAATTTTGGTCTATAGTATCATTTTCATACTCATTAAATAGTGGTGAGGGAAACTTTTTAACATGTTCATTTGGTGGTGCACGCAAAGAATCTTCTTCAAATTTTACAATCCTTTTGATAAAGAGCTCTTCAGTATTGATATCAAGCAATATGTACCCTTTGACTTGATAAAAATATCTAACAAACTTGCATTCCTTACTCTAAGGCTACAAATCCTTTCTCTTCTTTGTAGGAATGTGGGCCCATGCTCGAGATCCGAAAATGTGGAAATGACTAACTTTGGGTTGCATGCGAGTCCAAGCCTCAAAAGGTGTTTTTGTAGTAACATAATTTATGAGGATATATATTCTACATGTATGAAGCACAATTGATAGCTTCACCCCATAATTTTGATGGAAGAGGTCTTGCATGCAACCTACAATTGGCCATTTCTTTCAAAGATATATTCTTCCTCTTGGCCACCTTGTTTTTTTATGGAGTGTAAGGGACTATATGTTGAAATTTTATGCCTACATTACAAATATTCTAGAAATATTTGTTGACATATTCCTTCCCATTATTTGTGGGGAGGATCTTGATGCATTTTTGAGACTGATTTTCTACATGTGCTTTGAAAGTTTTTAGATGCTCAAAAACTTAGAGTTGAGTTTCAGGAAGTAAACACAATTTAATGTCCTCTAATCATATATAAATGACAACACATATCTTTCTTTTACCATTGAAGGTACTGGAAATGGACCCATGCGATCACTGTGTACAAGCTCTAAATGTGAAGAGGCTCTCCACGCATACCCCTTCTCGAACTTGTCTTTTGTATGCTTTCCAAGAGCACATCCATTACAAACACCATTTGAAAATTCAATGGCCAACAATCCTTAACCATCCAATGGTTTTTAAGTTGTTTCATATCTCTGAAATTCAAGTGTCCAAATCTATCGTTCCAAATCCTACTTTCTTCATTTGCATGTGGAAGTAGAAAAATAAAATATGAGCGAGGAACGTCAAAATCAAAAAATGTATGTAGATGAGATTGATCATTTACTTTCAGGATGATACCTTCAAGTTGGTTTGCATATAATAAATTCTCACGGAATTTGGGGTAAATTCCACTTTCCTTCTAGTTTTTGTGTGTGTCATCCGATACACTGAAATAAGATTCATAGAAGGACTTGAAATATGAAATACATTCTCAAAACTTCCACCTTCGAGTTATACTTTTCCTTGTCCAATTACTTCAACTACAAAATTGTCCCCCGCAAGAATAGGAGGTCCCACATGGAGAAGAAAATATTTCTTTCAAGAAGCCATATGATGTGAAGCTCCTGTATCGATGATCCATTATTGTAGTTTATAATGAATGGAAATTAAAGCATCACCATAACCCCTTATTGTTTATGTCTTTTTTTGCATATTCTTCCTGGTTTTTTTTTAATGTGATGACCAATATTATTTTGTTGAAGATTCTTTTCCATTATATAAATATTCTTCTACATGCAGGAGGATTCAGGATGATAACATTTGTTACAATAAGGACACCTGGAGTTTCCATTCTTTCCTTTCTTACCCTTGGAGCTGGAAGAGCCATCCGAAGGTTTTGGATTTCCTCCCTTTCTTGGATTTAGATCTCTTTCCTTTCCTTTGCCTTTAGATTGTTGATTTGGTTACGCGTTGGACTTTCCTTTTTCATGCACGGAAAGAGCATGTGCATTTGAAGACTTTAATGAAACCATCTTCATGACCTTATCGTGCTCTTGAATGAGAGACTCAACAAATGCATCATGTTTGGGAATTTTCTTTTTATCTCCAGTTGCAAGTCTAATTGTATGAAATGTAGAAACAAAATTAGCATATTCAAGACCTAATTTATGCATAATAGAAAGAATCAATTAGTATTCCTATTTGGATTTATCAATCCAGCAATCCTGTAATTGAATAAGCAATGAATTGAATTTCATAAACAATTCTTGAATGTTCTCAATTTGGATCTAAGTAATTTATCTCATTTTCAAGAATATGAGTCTGCATCTCATCCTGCTATCCAAATAAATTCTCCAAGGTTGTCCAACCCTCATTCAGAGTGTTGCAAGTTTCCACATGGGAACACAATGTTGGAGATATGGTCAATAATTAAAGACCAAAAGCCTTATCCATTGTATTCAAGTATTTTCATTTTTCAATGGCACAATTGGGTTGAGCTTCCATATCCATAACTATATGATATTAGCCTTTTCCTCTGAGGTAAAGAAAAATATATGGCTTCCATTAGAAGTAGTTATATGGAGTGAGAATAGTTGAAGATGGGAACTCCATTCTTCCACCTTGAACCTATAGTAGAAATTGTGTAAGTTCTCTAATATTCTAATTCGCAAATAAAATCACCCAACAATTTCCAATTATTGATCTTCAAACCTACAAAAGATAGTTCATGAACATTCTCCAAGTCCCCACTTCTCTGATACCATGTTAAATTATTAGAGCATAGATAAGGATCTAGATGAAGAATAATTGCAAAAGCTTGCAAGAATTGAAAATGAAATTTGGAATAGAGAATGAATTGGATTACTCAATATTGATTTTAGAGTCAATACATAAAGCAACTAAGCTAAGCATAGTTGTACATGTAACAACTAAGGCTAATTAAATCTAACTAAACCTAAGTGTGTTTTATATGTTATGTTAATGTGCATGTGCACCACATGCAAGCACTAGCGTTAACTAAATAAAGGCAAGTGCACGCCACATGTAAGCACTATATTTAACTAATGTTAACCAAGTGCACATCACATGCAGGAACTATAGTTTAACCAAAGCTAATTAAGGCTAATTAAGTTCATTTCACATCCTAAAGATGAACCACCGTTGTTGGTTCGAAACGTCGATCAACAAGAAACCTAATGCAATGTATCCGGAAGATAATCTACATAAGCATGTCTAATGCTATTTTCGACCTTTGCGTCCTTCTAGGATATCCCCGAACAACCCAACCTCCATCATGTCAGATGACTAGCATGACTACATGTGTTTTCTATGTTTTACTTGTCTTCTCGTGCCTTTGGCATTCTCTGCTTTGATGATGTTCTTAGTTTCCTTTTTGTACTTTTTTCATATGTTGTATGTGGTGGTCAACAAACCTAGTCGGGGTGAGACCATCTATTTGTTTGCTGCTACCCTCAATGTACATCTTTTTGAAAAATGAATAGAATTTCGACTTACAAAAAGAAATGAATATTTAAATAATTTAATAATTATAAATAATATAAGAATTAGAACACAATTTAAAAAAAAAAAAACAAAAGTCCACACTCCACTCTTTCTTTCAAAGCCTCTCTTCATTTCCAAACTTAAAATCTAACATCCTCCTAATTTCAAAACTTACATAAAATTCTCCTTAAATAAATACTATATCAATGTTCAAAACTTATTTATCTAAATCTCTACTAAATAGAAATATATTTAATTATTTCCTTAAAAACATATTTAAAAAATGAGAGGACAAAAGTTGTTTATCTAAATCATTCTGGAATAGAAATATTTCCCTCGTAGTTATGTGTTAGCATGGGATCCTTGCTATTTTGTGCTACTTTGTGTTGAGATATATTACTCAACATTTTTTGTTTTCAAACATATTACTCAACATTTCTATAGTAAACACAATTTTTTGGACCATTCTAGGGGATGTCCAAGATCAATTGTTGTGGCTACCTTATAATACCAAGAGTATATCCAACAACTATATACCAGATGTTATGATTTAACTACCTTATAATACCAAGAGTATATCCAACAACTATATACTGGATATTATGAGTTAGCAAGAGCCGAAACTCACAGATAAGAGGAATCCATATATTCAATAAAAATTAAACTATTGTCTTGTTAGTTTCACCTAACCACACTTACAATTAAACCACATATCACTGTATTTTTGTATTAAGCATGATTACTCAATGTTCTATGAAATTCTGTTTGGGTAACCTATGAACGAACCTACGAACAACTCAATTAACCTATTACATTGCGATTCAAACTATCAATTTTTCATAATTGTTTTGGATTGATTCGGTAATTTGGTAATTATGCGCTAAAGTACACATGAGGTGGTTCGAAGAAATAGGATAAATATAAAATTCTTATCATTCACAAAATTTACACATCATATTCCAAAAATTGGTTTGAACTCTCATGACTATTGGAATTTCATCTTCCTCATTAGGTTTTCAACCATATCAACAAAAAAAAGTTATGAAAACATGATAATGAATGATATTTTAATGGTTCGAAGAAATAGGATAAATATAAAATTCTTATCATTCACAAAATTTACACATCATATTCCAAAAATTGGTTTGAACTCTCATGACTATTGGAATTTCATCTTCCTCATTAGGTTTTCAACCATATCAACAAACAAAAGTTATGAAAACATGATAATGAATGATATTTTAATGTTTACGACACTAAAACTAATCTATGGGATCTGAGCTTCCCCATTCTTTTCTCTTTGTAATTTAGTAATTTTCTTATTCAAATTGATGATGAGTTGGCCCAACTTTTTAAGAGTTCTTTCATTGAAAAGATAATGTCAAAGAATCCATGCTAACATATTTCCATAATTGTATGTGATGTCTTTGAGAGCATCAATATCTTTGAAAGCATCACATTCCAAAATGAAATGTTTTTACCTAATTCGATTGCCTTAGGAGTGCAAAATGTATACACGTGTTCTTTCCAAGCTTCTTTAGGTGTTTTCCACTATCTTGTTTCACACCAAAATTGATGCGAGTTAGTTCTTAATTGAGCAATAAGAATCTTTTCTCTCCATGAAATGCTAGCTCCAATGTACTCTTTTTGTTAGAGATCACAAGTGGGGTTGAATTCTTCAACATAATACTTCTTCTTTTTGCCTAACTCTTTTTCCCATATATGCTTACAGAACTTCTCCACGAAAAAATTCTTGAACTCGCTATTTGAGGCACAAACATTAAGGTAAACATCTCATTTTTGCATCCATTTGTTGTTTTGCCTCATCCATGTTTTCTTTCATTCACTCATGCCTTCATTAAAGATAACTTTAGGCCATTTACTTACCTCGAGTTGCTCAATTCTTTTTAGATATCTTATAAGACGCACCATAGCAATTGCTTGGATGCGAGCTCCTCGTGTTTCACTCAACAGTATCTCCTAAGGAACCAAACTTTTTATTTTGAACTTGCTCATGATCAATTCTCAATTTGTTCCCATTTTTAGACGGTCCAAAAAGTACTTTACTTATTTTTGAAGAACATATATTGGTTTCCACCCTCCTAAAATTCTCTTCTTTCTAGAGTCATCCCAATTAAAGTACTTTAGTTGTTTTCCAATCCCATAACTTTGTCTCTCTAGATATCTATTTTGAAGAGCATATAATGCTTTCCACCTCCTAAAATTCTCTTCTTTTTGGTGTCATCCCAATTAAGCTTGTTGTTGAAATCAATCTCAACTTAATTTTACTCATTTACTTCTTCAAAAATGTTACCTTCAAAGAAAATGTTGACTATGCTCCCTTTTATTACACAAAATCATTATTTTGGTATTCCTAGTATTCACTTGCATCAGCACCCAAAAATACTCAAAGCCATATAAATACATCTGCAATCCATAAACAGAATTTACAATCAATACAATATCATCACAACACAAAAAAAAGCTTTATCATAAACTCCCCACCTTATAAATTTAGCTACTCTTCTAATTTATCAATATACACTTTAAAATACCCCTCCAAAAATATAGGAAAGTGCGAAGTATAGTAAAGCGGCGTAGTTACTTGTTACAAAAATATAGGAAAGCGGCGTAGTTGTTACAATTGTCAGTCGAGGCGAAGTAGTTACGTGGATTCCAATACCTTGTTTAGATTCCCATGACTATTGGAATTCCCTGCTTGCGAATTAAGTATCCCAAAAGTCACGAGAACATGACATACACTTTAAAATACCATATGTGCACTCAGAAGATAGAGGAAGGCGAAGCAGTTACTGGCAAGGGTATAAAGGATATTTCATTCCCAGTAACTAGCAATCTTTGAAAGAGCGAGCCATGGCAGAGAATCATAACAATCTTTGAATGAGCGAGCCATGGTGGAGAATCATAACACACAAGATGAGATGTCATCGCCACATGCAGATACAACTGCCCATGAACTCCTTCCACCAGATGTGACGACGAAATCTCTACAAGATGATTCAGAAGAGGAAGAAAAGCGAGCCATGGCTGAGGAGCACATATGAAAGAAGGCAAGGTATGACAAAACTCAAGATGAGATGTCATCGCTACAAGCAGACACAGCTGCCCATGAGAAAACACAAGGTGAGATGTCATAGTTGCAAGCAGACATAGTTGCCCATGAACTCCTTCCACCTGAGGGGACCATGATATCTCCTAAAATTCATTCTGAAGAAGAAAAACAGGAGGAAGAGAGCATGCCATCTACTTCCAATCATTACTACCAGAGGCTATGCATGAGGGAAATGTATGAGACAGGTAATACCCAAATATTTTTCGGAATTATCATTGTCGAGTGTACGACCCTATTCGTAACAGTTATCATGTCTTTATATTCGTTATGTTTTAACAATATATTATTTAAAACATAATATTCGTTATGTTTTAACAATTTCTATCTTATACCATTCTCCTATGATGAAAAATTCTCACGGCTTACAAATGGGGTGGGTCACTGATTGATATTAGGTGACATTTCTGTTTGTTTGTTATAATAACAACAATAATTCATTGATAACTCATGTATTGATGGATATTAGATGGGGATGGGTCACTGATTAATATTAGAATGGCATTTCTATGTGTTTTGTTGAAATGTTAATTTCCCCTGCTGCGTGCTGTTTCCAAAAAACCTTCCCCACACCAATTAAAACAAAAAATTGAGACTAGATTTTTTCTTTACACAGTGCAGATTTTGTTTTTCATGGTCAAGGACATCAAACATTTAAGAAGACAAAAATCATGGTAGAGTTGGTAAAAATAGTAAACACCAGGTTTTATTGGGGACATGGGGAATGTACCGCAACATCCATAAAGTTCAGATGCAGGGTTGATTGAAAGCGTTGGATGGACGAAGAAGCAAAGTCCACGTGAAGCATTTAATGAAATTTAATTGTAGTTGGTAATTGTAGTGTTGAATGTATAATAAAATGCACATCAGTGCGAAGTAAAAAAAGGGGGGTTTTGGGGTTTTCTTTACACAGTTGTGTAATATGCAGAGGGAAAATGTAATGCCCCGTTTTGAAGTATATGCAATGTAAGTGAAGCACAGCTGAGCGCAAATGAAAAAGAGGGAAAAACGCAGCAGCGCATGAATGTCTAGTTTTTGTGGATGGAATAAAAAGAGAAACTCGCCGCAGCGAATGTAAGGAGAAGCTTTCCAGCAGGTTGAATGTAATACACACACCAGTGTGGATGTAATGCAAAGAATACGCAGCAGCGTCGAAATGTATAGGCAAGGGAAACACGCAACAGCGCAAAGGTGAAGTATTCCCTTGTTTTGTTTTGTAAAACATGAAATGAAATATGCACGCAGCAGCGTGAGTATAGTTTCTGTTGGTGAATATGAAAACGCAGCACACAACAGTGTGAATATGTTTTGGTGTGGTTTGTTTTTGAGAAAGGGAGCACGCAGCAGCGTCACTATAATATTTTTTGTTGAACATATGTAATGGGAATGCGCAGCAGTGCTAATGTCATTTTTTAGAATGAAATGTAATGTAGAGAAATACACAACAGCGTGAATGTTAGAAGAATGAAGATATTTTTACACACAACAGTGTAAAATCTCAAAGTAGAGACAGAGTAATTTATTTGTGTGGAACTGAAGTGTTCCCTGGTTGAAATCCCTCTGTGTGAGGAAGATGCTTTTGTAATAGCATTTGGAGAATCCCTCTGTTAAGAGGAAGATGCTTTTGTAACAGCATTTGTGAAATCCCTATGTGTGAGGAAGATGCTTTTGTAATAGCATTTGGAGAATCCCTCTGTTAAGAGGAAGATGCTTTTGTAACAGCATTTGTGAAATCCCTATGTGTGAGGAAGATGCTTTTGTAATAGCATTTGGAGAATCCCTCTGTTAAGAGGAAGATGCTTTTGTAACAGCATTTGTGAAATCCCTCTGTGTGAGGAAGATGCTTTTGTAATAGCATTTCGAGAATCCCTCTGTTAAGAGGAAGATGATTTTGTAACAGCATTTGTGAAATCCCTCTGTGTGAGGAAGATGTTTTTGTAATAGCATTCGGAGAAACCCTCTGTTAAGTGGAAGATGCTTTTGTAACAACATTTGTGAAATCCCTCCGTCAGAGGAAGAATCTTGTAGCAGTAGTGTTGTTAATGAATACAAGTTCTATTTGTGTTGCTGAAACACCGTATTCAGAAAATAGTTTCTCGGCGTCAAAACAGAGTGTTGCTAAAACACCAGATTCAGCGTTGCTGAAACACCGTTGCTTAAACACTGCATTCAGCAATTGACGAAACTGCGTTGCTGAAACACCGTATTCCACAAACGATTTTTTGTTTCCGTTGTGTTAAGAAACAGAGCATTGTTCTCTGTTCATCTTTTGTTTGGAATTAAACAGAAAATTCCCAACATGGTATTAGAGCATCTTTCCTCTGTATATTTGTTTTGGAATTAAACAAAAAATTCCCAACATGGTATCGGAGCTTGTCCAGGCTCTTTGAAGGTGTCAAAGAAGCTGAAGGAAGGATTTTTTGTTGCAGCAGCTTCTCCAGCAGAGTGAAGACTCAGTCAAGAAAAATCCAAGGTATTTCTCAAGCTAGTTTTTTGTGTTACTGTTGAAGAAACAGTCAGTTATTTTAAAATACATAGTCAAGTATAGTTAAGAGTGCAAGAATAAGGGCAGAGAACACAAATGGTGAGGTCAAGGAAGAAAGCCTCCAATCCTCCTAAGGATGTGTCTCCCTCTACTACTAAAATAGAAGACAACCAATTTGATGAGGCTCCAAGGCTCAATGGGAACTTTAATATATGGGAAGCAAGAATGAGGACTTTCTTACAGTCTCAAGGGATTGAAATTTGGGAATCAGTGATTGATGATAGCAGGATGGATAGAGAATCCAAGGAGTATAATGCAAAAGCAGCAAAGACAATCTTGAATGGGTTACCTGATTCTGTAAAGAACAATCTAGGAAAATATTCATCAGCAAAGGATATATGGGACAAACTTCATGACCTTCACTCAAAAGGAGCACTGACCATGACCATCAATCAAAAAGGAGATCCTGAACCCATCATAGAAGCTGAAAATGAGAATGAAAAGGACTTTGTAGAAGAACTCCTCACTCGACTTATGACTGCCATGGAAGAGATTAACAATTTGAAAAAGGAAAATGAGGCACTTAAGAAGATAGCTCCAGTTGGTAACTAAGATCAAACAAGGAATAAAGTTGACCTCATCAAGCTTCAAGTACAAGAAAGGGATGAAGAGCTTGTCAAGCTTAAGAAGGAATTTCATCAAAGCAAAAGGAAGCATCATGAAGAAGTCACATCCATGACAAATCAATTGAATAAAGCAAAGAAGTAGGAAAATACCTTGTCAAGTCAACTTGAACAAAGGCACAAGAGCATGAACAAACTTGAAGAAGAGATTGGTCAGTACAAGGTAGAGGTCTCCTCCCTTAAGTCTCAATTACAAGAAGCCAGGAAACAGGTACAAGGAGCTGAGAAGAGAATGGAGAGCAGTCAAGCAAATAATGAAGAAATCTTCAAAATGAAGTCAGATATCATCTCCCTTAAAATAGTAGTAGTTGAAGCTACTCGTAGCTAGGAAGAAATTGAGGAACAACTTGCAAAGAAGAATAATGAGTGTGAAAGATTGGAAGAAGAGATTGTTCTCCTCAGAAAAAAGGTTGAAGGGATGAACAAAATCTTGAAGAGCTCTCAAGCCTTGGATGACATGCTCAGCTATCACAGATGTCCATCTGATAAATCAGGACTCGGGTATGCAGGTGAACCCTCAAAC
>APFE030448243.1:0-17461 GCA_000404065.3 Pinus taeda | reverse complement strand
AAGGAGAAAAATCAAGGCTACAATAGAAGAAATCTTGCTCCAAGTAGAAAACCATCTCCAAAAAGAAATGTAGATGATGTCAAAGAGGCAAGAGGCAATGGCTATCATCAAAGGATCTCAAGGCAGAAAGGCTTCAAAAGTACATCAAGGAAACCTCCATCTCCCAGGTACCAAAGTTCATTTTTTGGTTATTTTTATTCTTGTTCAAACTTTGGTCATATGGCAAAACACTGTAAAGCATCTCATAGAGATAAATGTTATAGTCTCTGACAACCTCCAAGAAACAATTTTACAGGAAGAAATCATGAAATCTTATTCATGAACAATGTAGAATGCTTCAAGTGTCATAACATCGGTCATATGGCACATGATTGTAACTTAACATGGGCTCTTACACAAGCTAGAACCATGCAAAAGAAGAAAGTTACACAAGTATGGAGAAGGAAGGAAATACAGTCCGAAAGTCCCTTGAGCTCTCCCGCCAATCTAAGCTTATTTTGAGAAGACTCTGCTAAAAGGAGACGATGCATACAGTTAGGGGGAGCCTGTAACAGTTTGAATTTTTGATGAAATGTTTGGGTATGACTGATAACCCAGCAGTTGAAATTAAAGGGGAGTGTTGAAATGTTAATTTCCCCTGCTGTGTATTGTTTCCGGAAAGTCGGTACGCTTCCCCGCACCAATTAAAACAACAGATCGAGACTATAATTTTTCCTTACACGGTGCAGATTTTGTTTTTTAAGGTCAAGGACATCAAACATTTAAGAAGACAAAAATCATGGCAGAGTTGGTAAAAATAGTAAGCACCAGGTTTTATTGCGGACATGGGGAATGTACCGCAACATCCATAAAGTTCAGATGCAAGGTTGATTGAAAGCATTGGATGGACGAAGAAGAAAAGTCCACGTGAAGCATTTAATGAAATTTAATTGTAGTTGGTAATTGTAGTGTTGAATGTGTAATAAAACGCACAGCAGTGCGAAGTAAAAAAAGGGGGGTTTTTTTACACAGCTGTGTAATATGCAGAGGGCAAATGTAATGCCCCGTTTTGAAGTATATGCAATGTAAGTGAAGCGCAGCTGAGCGCAAATGAAAAAGAGGGCAAAACACAGCATAGCATGAATGTCTAGTTTTTGTGGATGGAATAAAAAGAGAAACTCGCCGCAGCGAATGTAAGGAGAAGTTTTCCAGCAGGTTGAATGTAATACACACAGCAGTGTGGATGTAATGCAAAGAATACGCAGCAGCGTAGAAATGTATATGCAAGGGAAGCACGCAGCAGCGCGAAGGTGAAGTATTCCCTTGTTTTGTTTTGTAAAACATGAAATGAAATATGCACGCAGCAGCGTGAGTATAGTTTTTGTTGGTGAATATGAAAACGCAGCACACAACAGTGTGAATATGTTTTGGTGTGGTTTGTTGTTGAGAAAGGGAGCACGCAGCAGCGCCGCTATAATATTTTTTGTTGAACATATGTAATGGGAATGCGCAGCAGCGCTAATGTCATTTTTTAGAATGAAATGTAATGCAGAGAAATACGCAACATCGTGAATGTTAGAAGAATGAAGAGATTTTTACACACAGCAGTGTAAAATCTCAAAGTAGAGACAGAGTAATTTATTTGTGTGGAACTGAAGCGTTCCCTGGTTGAAATCCCTCTGTGTGAGGAAGATGCTTTTGTAATAGCATTTGGAGAATCCCTCTATTAAGAGGAAGATGCTTTTGTAACAGCATTTGTGAAATCCCTCTGTGTGAGGAAGATGCTTTTGTAATAGCATTTGGAGAATCCCTCTGTTAAGAGGAAGATGCTTTTGTAACAGCATTTGTGAAATCCCTCTGTGTAAGGAAGATGCTTTTGTAGTAGCATTTGGAGAATCCCTCTGTTAAGAGGAAGATGATTTTGTAACAGCATTTGTGAAATCCCTCTGTGTGAGAAAGATGCTTTTGTAATAGCATTTTTAGAATCCCTCTGTTAAGAGGAAGATGCTTTTGTAACAGCGTTTGTGAAATCCCTCCGTGAGAGGAAGAATCTTGTAGCAGCAGTCTTGTTAATGAATACAAGTTCTATTTGTGTTGCTGAAACACCGTATTCAGAAAATAGTTTCTCGGCGTCAAAACAGAGTGTTGTTGAAACACCGTTGTTGAAACACTGCATTCAGCAATTGACGAAACTGCGTTGCTGAAACACCGTATTCCGCAAATGATTTTTTGTTGCTGCTGTGTTAAGAAACAGAGCATTGTTCTCTGTTCATCTTTTGTTTGGAATTAAACATAAAATTCCCAACATAGTATTAGAGCATCTTTCCTCTGTATATTTGTTTTGGAATTAAACAGAAAATTCCCAACATGTTTGTTATAATAGCAAGAATAATTCATTGATAACGGTTGTACTGATGGATACAAAGGTTCATCCGATAATCATTGTAAGCCTAGACACTGAATCGATAAGACCAGGTGTAACTATATACAAAAGAAATATTTTTGCACAAGACGCAGGCGCAATTTTTTTTGGGATTTTGATATTAGAAATAGTAGAGGAATGATCTACAATAAGAATGAGAGGTTCTTCAAAATTTTTGAATTTAAAAATTGTGCCCAACTATTTACAATACCCAACGATGATCAGAACTTTCGTTTAAGTGCAGATTTTGGAAGTCCAGGAAATATGGATTTGTTAGTGGTAATGGAAGATGAAAGTTGAGCAAGGGAAGAAGTATTTTTGAGAATTTATGCCAAACATATTGGAGAACTACACAAGCAAATGTTTAGTTCTCCAATATGTTTGGCATAAATTCTAAAAAATACTTCTTCCCTTGCTAAGCTGTCATCTTCCATTACCACTCACAACTCCATATTTCCTGGACTTCCAAAATCTACATTTAAACTGAAGTTTTCATCGTCATTGGGGTTATTTTCATCGTCGTTGTAAATAGTTATGCATAATTTTTCAATTCAAATCTCTCATTCTTATTCTAAATCATGTCTCTGTTGTTTCGAATATGAGAATCCCAAAGAGAAATTGCGCCTTTGTCTTGTGAAAAAATATGCATTTTGTCTATAGTTACCTCTGCTCTTATCGCACTTCAATGTCCAGGCTTAGAATAATTATCTGATTAACCTCTGTATCCATCACAACAGTTATCAACTAATTGTTAGACTTGGTAGACTTGATAGAGATAAGCTGCAACAAAGGTGGGCAGACGATTGATTGGTTATTATCAGTGGGCCACCGTATATTAACTCTCAATAAAACTAGGGATTCAGAATGCTGAGGAAGCCCTAAACTGGTCAGTACCAACACAAGCTAACTGTTTGGTGGACCTTACTAGAGAGCTAGAGATGACAAATGGGGCGCAGACACTAGATTATCTCCTTATGGGGGGCATTGCCCCAATAAGGAAATAAATTTAGCCTACCTTAGAACATCCTCGCTCAGTTTCCACCAGAAAAATTTCAAACACCAACTTTCCAACATTCCGGAGGAGCCAAAGGGTCTTCTTTGAAACAGCAGCCCTTTGTAGTGGAACGCATTCCACAGCTACTTGCATTCGGTCCTTTCGCAGCAAATAATAGTGTCCCTTCCCTTACTTTGCCGAGAGAATCCACACTGCCAAACAAGATTGCTACAGGCAGGAAATTTAATGGTAGCGAAATTCGTGGAGTGTAAATTTTCATCTACGGTGAATGCTCAACAACAGCAATTTCGAAGCTTTGTACCTCTCGTGGGAGAAAAGTAGGAGTGGAATAAATTTCTTGATAACAATAGTGGTCACCAAGGAGGGCAGACCATGAACCAATCTTTCGAAAGAAGTAGAGGTATCCCTTATCTCTCCAACTTTAACCGAAGAAGAATAGATCTTGGGCATAGTGATCATGGCGGGACCCTATTACAAACTTCATACACACCTAATGCTATAGGAAACGAAGTAATAAACCAGGCAGGCATGACAGCTCCTGTGCAGGGTTTGAGCAAGGGCACTGTTAATGCTGTGGAAGTGGGATACATAGCAGGCATGCCAGTAGAGATACAATTTTGAAACGACAATATCCTCATGGGAGACAGATTACAACAGAATGGTGGTAACCAATTTTTTGATCCACTTGCCCTGAATCTAGTTTTTATTGACGTTCCACCTGTGAACCAAAGTAGTGCAGGAGAGTATGAATTTGAGAGTATTCAAAGAAGGAATGAATACCAGAACCAGGGTGGGACTCAAATGGGAGGCGCTCATGGACCACCATCCTCAATGGAATAACTAACAAAGTGACAAGGTCATACTGTGTTTTTCTATCTGTAAGTATAAGATAACTGCATATGGATAGATAGGCTGAACAATGTGACAATCAGGATTTCAAAGAGATTAAATTTTAGATTTCAAAGTTTGTTTTGCATAAGGTTAAATGTTTTCAATGACATCCCAAGTATGAAAAGTTTTCATGTGATTGAAAACATTTGACATTATGCAAAACAAAGTATGAAAACTTTGAAATCTAAAATTTAGTCTCTTTGAAATCCTGATTGTCACATTGTTCACCATATCTATTCACTTGCAGTTATCTTATACTTACAGATAGAAAAACACAGTACGAGATTATCAGTCTGTTAGCTATTCCATTGCGGATATGGTTCTGGTATTGGTTCCTTCCTTGAATACTCTCAAATTCATACTCCCGCGCACTACCTTGGTTGAGGGTGGAACGTCAATAAAAACTTGATTCACAGCAAGTGGATCAAAACATTGGTTACCAAGATTCTGCTGTAATCTATCTCCCATGTGAATATTGTTGTTCGGAAATTGTATCTCTTCTAGCATACCTTCTATGTATCTAATTTGAAGTCCTTGTTCAAATCCCACATCCACAGCATTAACAGTGCTCTTGCTCAAACCCTGCACAAGAGCTTTCATGCCTGCCTAGTTTATTACTTTGTTTCCTATAGCCTCAAGTGTGTGTGAATTTTGTAATGGGGTTCGCCCATGATCACTATGACTAGGATATATTCCTCTTGGGTTAAAGTTGGAGAGATAAGGGATACCTCTACTTCTGTCGAAATATTGGTTCATGGTCTGCCCTCCTTGGAGACCACAAAGCTTCGAAATTTCTGTTGTTGTTGAGCATTCACTGTAGATGAAAATTTACACTCTCCACAAATTTCGCTACCATTAAATTGCATTCCTATAGCAATCCTGTCTGGCAGTGTGGATTCTCTCGGCAGAGTAATCGGAGGGACATTATTATTTGTTGCGGAAGGACTGAATGAAAGTCGTTGTGGAATGCATTCCAGTACAAAGGGCTGTTGTTTCGAAGAAGACCCTTCGGCTCCTCCTAGATGTTGGAAATTTTGTGTGTGAAATTGATTGGGAGGAAATTGAGCGGGGATGTTAGCGGTTGATGCTAAGGTAGGTGAAATTTCTTTACTTACTGGGACAATTCCCCCCTAAGTAGATAATCTAGTGTCTACTTCCCATTTGTCAGTTCTAGCTCTCTAGCAAGGTCCACCAAACACTTAGTTGGTGTTGGCACTCACCAGTTTAGGGTTTCATCGGCATTCTGAATCCCTAGTTCTCTTGAGAGAATTAATATATGGTGGCCCGCTAATAATAACCAATCAATGGCCTTCCCACCTTTGTTGCAGCGTATTTCTTTTTTCAAGTCTACCAGTCGTTTCTTTTCGAGGCCCTGAACTCGGCGCTACGCATGCGAGATGGTGGGGCACACACAAGGACAATTTTGATAAAATTGATGAGAGTGTGGTTTGGTCACCCACAAGTGCGGCTAATAGAAAAGTATGATGGGAGGAATGACCCACGACCATTTGGCCAAATGGACTTAAGTGTATGGAGCGAAGCCTCAGCCGGAGTGGGTACATATGTTTTGTCATACCCTGGATGTTATTCTGATGAATTGGTACTTGGAGACATAACTTCGCCATGGCACTGAAGAATGGGATGTTTTGCACCAAGGATTTTTTATGATGTTCAACTTTGAGGATGGGTTTGAATGTATTGACGAAGCATTGTAGGAGGTTAAGGCACCGATCTTCAGGATACCGCAGGATCCTCTAGATTTGATTCAACTTGATTGGACTACCCAGCTGAGCCGCACGCTAGAGTGCTACAATGTAACAACGGAAGAAGAAGATGAAGACCCGAGGAAGATTAATATTCCAGAAACTGAAGGTCATCGCAAAGTTGAAGGACCAAAACTAGAGCATCTAGACATCACCGAAGCTCTCAAAACTAGACAAGTGAACATTGGCATGGAGGCAAAGCAGAATTTTGCAAAGATTGGGGACTACTGGGATGACATGATAGTAAATAAGGTCGCTGAATTACTCCACGAATATAAGGATCTATTCCCCACGAAGTTTTCAGATCTGAAAGGGATAATAGGGGATGAAGATCACTCTAAAATCGGATGTGAAACCAGTTAAGTAAAGACCTTACCGCCTCAATCCGAAGTATAAAGAAAGGGTCCATTTGGAGTTGGATAAAATGCTTGCAACACGCATCATTGAAGGAATAGAAGAGTCTGATTGGGTAAGCCCCATGGTAGTGAGGACAAAAAATAGAAGGATGAGATACGGATATGCATAGTTCTCAGGAAGTTGAATGACGCCTTTGTGCATGATCCCTTCCCAACTCCGTTCACTGATGAGGTGTTGGATAATGTTGGCGGCCAAGAAGCATATTCCTTTACTGATGGGTTCTTAGGGTACCATCAGATCAAGATTGCGCAAGAGGATAGGAGTAAGACGACCTTTGCGACTGAATGGGGATGATTCCAGTATACTGTGATTCCTTTTGCGCTGAAGAACGCGCTGGTGATATTCTTGCGCATAGTCATTGCAACGTCCAACTATTTCATTCACAAATTTCTGGAGGTATACTTTGACAATTGGACAGTGTTTTCACTGGTAAAGCACCACATAGAAAGTCTGTGCTTTATTCTAGATACATGCTGGAGGTATGAGATCGTACTCAGTCTGAAGAAATCTTTGTTCTGCGTCTCTTTTGGGATCTTGCTGGGTCATGTGTTATATAGACAAGGCTTGATGGTAGACCATGCGAAGATTGTGGTTATAATCAATTTGGAGCCACCAAGAAGTGAAGCAGTTGCACGCAATGTTGGGGCATATAGGGTACTATAGAAAGTTCATCAAAAGCTATGCCCACATCACCGCGTCGATGGAGAAATTGTTAAGGATGCTACATTCTACTGGAATGAGGAATGTTAGAAGAGCTTGGATGTGCTCAAAGAGAAAATGGTCACCACGCCAATCCTAGTCTTCCCAGATTGGAAGAAGGAATTTCATGTGCATGTGGACATGTCATGTATTGCACTCGGAGTAGTACTCACACAAGTTGGTGAGGGAGAATTGGATCATCCCATAGTGTTCGCAAGTATGAAGCTATCTAAAGCTGAGAAGAATTATTCAACGACAGAGCACGAAGGTCTGGCTATGGTATATGCGCTCTAGAAGTTTAGGCACTACTTTCTAGGCAGACACTTTAAGATGTATACAAACCATTCTTCATTGAGGTACTTAGTTAATGAGCCTTTGTTCGGGGGGAAATATGCAGATGGCTATTGATATTTCAAGAATATGATTTTAAAGTTATCTTGAAACCAGGACGATTGAATGTTGGACCAGATCGACAGTCACTCATTAAACCAGGAGAGGAGCCTACTAATTTGGAGGAAGGACTACTTGACATAGAACTCTTTGCGGTGCGCATCACAGAAAGTCACTTCGAAGATATTATACACTTCTTGATGATGGGAACGACTCCAGAAGGATATACTAGCCAACAAAATAAGGAATTGGTGATGCGCGCGACAAAATTTTTTGTCATTGCATGACACTTATATAAAATGGGGTCAAATGAAATACTGTGACATGTGTACTAGAATTTAATGAAATAGCTTCCTTATTGATGCTCATGGAGGAGCTATGGGAGGACATTATGCGGGCAAAGAAACCACACAGAAGATTCTACGTGATGGGTTGTGGTGGCTGACACTGCATAAGGATTCAAAAGTGTATTTTAGGGCATGTGATGCATGCCAAAGGACTGGTAGACCATCATGGATGGATGAGTTGCCACTGAATCTGCAGATATCATTACAACCCTTCGAGAAGTGGGCGATTGGATTTGTGGGACCAATTCAACCTCCAGGAAAGAAGACGGGTGTGTAGTACATCATAATCGTGACTGAGTATTTAACTAGATGGGCAGAGTCGTAGCTTGTGAAGGACTGTACAAGTGTGACAACAGCAAAATTCATCTTCGAGTTCGTTCTCACAAGATTTGGTTGTCCAAAAAATTTAATGAGCGATCACGGCATGCATTTTCTTAATGAAACGATCATCAGGTTGACGAAGGAATTTCAAGTTTACCATCAGAGGAGCATGCCATATCACCTGCTGGCTAATGGCACAGTAGAACCATTTAATAAGATACTGGAGAACACATTGATGAAGGTTTGCAATACACAAATAAAGCACTAGGATGTGCGCCTACCCGCGGTGCCATGGGCTTACAGAACAACTTGTAAGAAGCTGACTGGAAAAACACATTTCAGGCTCTTTTATGGTGTTGAAACTATGATGCCAATGGAATATATTGTACCTAGTCTATGCGTAGTGGAATTCAGAAGAATGGTGGATCATGGAACCATGGAAGAAAGGCTTGTGCAGTTGGCAGAACTGGAAGAAGATAGGTTTCTAGCGGGATTCCATCAGCAAGTTCAAAAGAAAAGCGAAACGGTATGGCACGATCAGCACATCAAAATGTGCACCTTCAAGGTAAATTATTTAGTGTTATTATATGAAAGAAAGTTTCATAAATTTCCAGGAAAAATTCGGATGCATTAGGTGGGGCCCTATGTCATCAAGGAAATTACCGATGGTGGAGAAGTTCAGTTGGTAAAGTTGAATGGATAGCCATTCCAAAGGAGGGTGAATGGTAGCCAATTGAAGCCATACACCAGGGATTTGGCCCGATGACTATATGTTGGAAGTACAGTCTGAGTGCTCCAGGCAGCCGAAAGGAGGTGCGAGACTATAAACTACACTGCCTATGTTGTAGAGTTGCGTGAGTGGGGTACTACACGGAATGCAGGATTGTCACAGTGTCAGCAAAAGCACGAGGGGAGCGCAGTGTCAAGTAGTTTGGCGCATGCAACCTCAGAGGTAGTAGAGATGGTCCGTTCAATGGATCCTTGGGCTGTGGCGCTACTAGATGGAGCATTGACCATAGAAGCAGAGGCTGAGAGGGCCACTGTCAGTGCCATCAAGAAAGTTAGGTTAAACTTGGTAACGCTTCCAAGTGAAGCCCTTCACACCTTGCTAAATGGTGTGATCTCAAAAATATGGGCTTGGGAACAACGCGCCTTGAATGTTATCAGCGAGAAGAAGGTGAACCATGCACAAATGTTCGTCGACAAATCGTCAGCGATTGATGTTCTTAAGAAGATCACAGAAAAGAATGAGTGCCATGACAATTGTGGTGGCTGAGGCATGTCGAACTATTCTAGAGCTAAACATCCCCGACGATGCGTCAATCGACGCATGGATCTAGAAGCTTAATGTAGGTGTGCATGAGGCACAAACAGAGATGGCTAAGGTTCAATTTGAACTTAACCTTAAGATCACAAAACTTGAGTTGAGGGCTGAGCCTTCAACTCCACCAAAAGTCAGAGAGTAGCGCAAGACTGCTATCAAAGATGTCGTTGCAGCTATTGACACCACTGTGAAGGATTGCACTGTGCTCTTCGAGCAGGTGCTCAAAGTAGTTACCAATCTGCAGGAAGATCCCAACCTGCAAAGACTAGAAACTAAGGCATGGGAGCTACAATAGAGTTACGATGAGGTCAAAGTGATGGCAAGCACCATCTCCATCACGCAGAGGTTGGAAAAGTTGCAGGAAGTGAAGGAACTAAAGGAATATGTGGATGCAGCTCAGTGGAAGCAAGCAATACTAAAGGCCAAATTGGGGCCTTGGTTAAAGGAAGCCTAAGTACTCACTACCTCCATTGAAGGGAAGTTTGCCAGTTTGCAGGCAACACAATAGAAAATACAGGAAGATAGCGTAGAATGAGCGACGAAGTAGCTGGTCGAGTAGGTTGAGCAGGTGACAACGCAGTGTACTGCCGAGGTTACAATCATACAAGTGGAGTTGCGAGGTCTTCGTGACAAGATCTTCGCACCAACCGAGTGACTCGGGGCAAGTCACTAGATTTTTGTTGGGGGCCTGTTGGGAATGGGTCCCCTAGGGTCAATTTTGAGGTTAAAAGCCCATGTTTTGGGGCTAAAGGCTAGAGTTTTGTATAAAGAATGTAAAGTCTTCGCATTTTGTGGTCATGGAGCATGAAGGTGTAAACATTCAAAATGGGTTTCCACCCTTAGTTTAGGTAGCTTGTGTCGACTTGATGAGATCCGCCCTTTGTCCACGAGCCATGGGAATGTATAAAAAGGGAGTCTTAAAAGAGTCTAAGGCTTTAGTTCAACTCTAAGAAATTTTTTGGGCAATTGATTAATGTAATGGGTCTATGAGAGCTAAGAGCGAAGAGTCTTAGAGTAGGAAGAGGCTCTGCAGCTGAGTGCGTAGAGGCCTAAGGTAGAAGTCCGTAATTGAGTGCGCAGACCCCTGTAGCTGTGTGCTCAGGGAGGTTAGGGTCTGTACTAGAGATATGAACCATCAATAAAGAGAATTATTCTCGAGATATCTGTGTATGAGATATTTTACGTCTGTTATGAATGTTTGTGGTTATGTTATGTTGAATATTGGGTTTATGATTTAATGCTATATTGATGCACAGATCTGTGTTGTACTTTGTCATATGAACACAAGTAAGAATATCTTTTTATGCAAATATAATCATAATTCATGTTGAATTTAACCAATACTTAAGCTAATCGGGGTAGACACAGAAGTAAGAACAATTACAGAGGCACATAAGTGTCTGAATTGACTATTTAGGGTCCACGAAGGATGATCAGAGAACTTTGCAAAGGTTTTAAACCCGGATAAGAGAAGTACATTGATAAGCCCTAGAGGACTTATAGGTCTGCACGAAGGATGGGTTAGGGTATAAAACGACATCACAACTATCTCAAGGTGTGGAAACTCGGTTCCTGCATACCCCATACTGCTTCGGGTGAGACTTCAGTCTATGCTTTGCGGATTGATGCTGAAAGGGCCAGTAGTGTAGGGATTTTCTTGGCTAATCAACGTTGAACCTAGGTTAGGGCCCACCAAGCCAACATATGATGACTAAGTTTCCCTTAGACATCCCAAAGTTTGAGGGTAATGCTGGAGAGAATCTTACAAACCATGTCTGATCCTTCCAGATGTGGTGTTCGTCCAACTCCATAACAGATGACTCCATCCGTCTTCAGTTATTCCAACGCACGCTCATTGGAGACGCTACAAAATGGTATGTATACCAGTTCTCTGCATATAATTCCATTTTCACAATGCTTTCTAAAGAATTCCTTTCATATTTCTAGTTACCTCTCTGGTACGACACTGGTACAGAGCTATTGACCTCATTTTGTCAGTCCTCTGCCACTTTCCTTTCCAACCATGTTCAAGAGTGTCGTTGAAGGAGGAGCACATGTCGTGCCCTGCCTTTCGAAGACTATGTCTATCTAGGTTGGTCTCTTAGGAGCCTTTTATCACCCAATGGAAAAGATGTCCCATTCCATTTTCCTCAGGCGGAGGAGGAAGCTCTCCAAACCGCTCTAAGATATGACTTGATTTATGCGCAAGCAGGTTATGTCTATACTGTGATTCGAAACCTCCCTCATCATGGAAGTGCCAATGAATCAGGGACATCTCACGCCACCGAAGGTATCGTTGGAACCCTTTCACACCCTTCGCCATATAGTTAGCAAAGTTATGGCTATCTACAGGGGAGCACCAGTTCCTCTAACAATCATGCCCCTCCTGCTAGCAACATGTTTTCAAGGCTCCAACTTGTTTACCAAATGGTTGCTCCTCCTTATGCACAATCGAGTGCTCTAGCCCCTCAAGCATTAGCACCGCAACCTCCCATGAATACTCAACCCTAGCAGCCATCGTACCATCAGGGTCAGGTTTTTGCGTAGCAAAGTGCGACCAATCCCAAAATTCAAAGAAAAAGAATACGGGGAAAGGTAACAAAGGTAACCAGGGTAATAAAGGTAATCAACCTAGTGAACCCCAAGGGAACCATCCTAACACCAACAACCAACAGCAGGGAAATTAACCCAAGCAGAACAAGGCTATTTGTACTAACAAGCCTTGTGCATGTTGTGGTGTACATGGCCTTATAAACATGAGTTTCCTCTCTTACCCTAGATGTGCCAGATGTGGGAAGCTCAAGCAGCTTCTAGAGGTCAATAATCGCCTTAGAATCCTATGCCATCAAAACCAGAAGTGCTCACAAATTCTTTCCCTCGGCAAGGATTTGTTGTTGCTCAACCTCAACCAGGTCAAGGAGCCCATTCCCTCCAACCATCTGGTCCTGGTGACTACCAGATCCTTATGATGAATTCTGATGAGGTTAATCCATCCGATATCAGCTTGCAAACTCGGTCGCATCAATATGACAAGCAATCGACTTCATTTGCCACTGATTCCAAAAACAAAGCATCTGTTGGGCCTCTTACAACACCAAGTGGTCTGTTAGAGATCCCTCAACCTAAAGTTGTGGCCATTCCCAAGATCCCAAAGGTACCATTAAGTCGTAATGCGACTGCCAACCGAGCAGCCCATACATATAGTATAGTAAACAACTTGGCACAATCACATGTTGCTATTTCGACGATGGAAGTCCTCGAGTCGTTCCCATCTCAAAAGAAATCCTTGGGTGTAGTAGATCCTTCTGATGATTGTTTGATTGTCTTCCCAGTTGATACATTAGAACATCCCCCATTACCTTCATCCATTCCTTTCGAGATACCAATCTGAGCCCGTAATGCCATGATCTCCCGATGCATTATTAAGGAAGGTGCATCCACCTCAAAGATGCGTGCTGCTATTTGGAAACAAATTAAGTCACCTTAGTTTTCCCTCTCCACAATCCCTTTGCGTGCTTGGGATGGACACTCATCCCAGCCCCTTGGCATGTACCGCAACTATCCAATGACCCTTGTAGGAAAGACCGTTCATGTCGACATTGTGGTCATTGATGCCCCTTTGGATTATAACATTCTCTTAGTTTGTAGTTACACATAGGCCATGTCATCCGTCGCATCTGTGGTGTTCCACAAGATGTGCTTCCCCCATGAAGGGAAGATCGTCATTAGTTGACTTACTACGAACCAACATCCGTGACCTCCCCTTAGTCCATTATCTCGCCAGTGTCATATAAACAGTCTTCAACTCCTATTTCACCCAGAGTCTACGAAGATTCCTCATTGTTGGGTGCTTTCCCTGTTCCTCCCCCTCCCATATGAGAGCCTAACTCTATGAGTGTTTGGACATTACAAGCATCATGGGGTTCTCTCAAGCAGTCTAGTAGATCAGATCAAAAACCAACTCGTGAGCACCCTGCTGCTGCCATCCCATCCAAGCCCTCTAGATGCACGCCCCGAGGACCTCCTCCATTTCTGGTTGCCTCTCCTATGTTTCCACTAGGAACTGTTCCTACAGGTCTCAACCATCCAACAGCTATTCCTCTGGGACATTAACTTGCAAGTCAGATACCTTTATTATTCCCCCCTCCAGGAGTATTTTTTGTCCATGTCATGGCTTCACTGGTCCTCCCTAGCATGATTTTCGAGATCCAAGAACGGTAAATCGATCCCCCTACAAGCATTCCACCTGGTCAGCTAGGACCTTATCATGATTTGACCTCGGTTCAACTGGTCCCTGCCCCTGCTTTAGTTCCATCACAACCTCAACACAAGCCCACTCCTACTATGAAGGCATCTGAATAGGGGGAAAATCTAAGAGGAAAGAACCTAAGGACAAGGCTCCCCAACTTCCTCCAGCCCCTAAGGCCCCAAAGCTGTCACCTCTATGTACTTTGTGTAAAGTGGTTAGGCACGCCACTAATAATTGTCTTGAACTTCATCAACTTAAACCTTTGGTTCATGAAGCATTCCCTTAGTCAAATATCCCATAAGTCCATGTTAACCTTCTAGGTCCACAAAAGAAACTCAAAATGTTGTGCACAAATCACCCTTGTGACCTGTGTGATCATCATGGTCACTATTCCCATTGTTTCCCTTATCTCGATGAATTTAGTGATATCCTAGAGGTGCTTTGTCAATACGAGACCTCTCGTAGTGGAACACCTACTCCTCTACCCATGGATTCGGGTACCAATAGTAAACTAGAATAGAGGGCTCTGGTCCCACCATGGTGATCCCTCCCCCCGATGTAAAGATGACGGACCCCGCATGCCACATCCTTTACCTGTCATCATCCTTGAGTTCCTCATAGGAAAATATTTCTCCTTATCATCCTTTGGAGGATCTCGTACCAAGTTGGTCGATATGCTTGAATCCCTTTTTCGAGCACTCAGAACACAATGGCACTTGATAAACTCCTCCTTCTAAGGGGCATCATTCCCACCTTGCATACCATATCCATCCCCTCCATCACATATGTTTGTGGGGAGTATCCCATGCTTGGGGGCATGATGATTTTCCCCTATCCATCTTCTCAATTAAGTCTCGGCCTAGATCGCACTGAATCTAGGTATAGTTGATTATCCTCCCATTCCTTGGATAGTTTGTCCTACCGGCCTCTCTGGCGAGCCATATGCACATCACATATCATAAACATTTGATACCATATCTTCAAATATTCTACTCTATGTCCACATAGTCCCAATGTTTGACTTCCTGGGCGAGGATGATTCTAGACCTCCTCTAATAGTTGATTCTCATTTTCCTCTTCCCTTAACTCTTCACTAGGAGCCACCATTCCTAGAAGAATTAAGGCCATCTTTAGACAAGTAAGGCCACTTGCTTGAAAATGGTAGATCTCGATTCTAATGGTCGGTTTTTTCCACTACAATCTCCACAATATTTAGGGCCTACTCCTCCTCTGCAATTGGAGGGAAAATAACCTTTTATAGGAAAATCCACAATTTTTCGGTCTCCCATTGTGACCAAACCGTAGCTCAGTTTGATGAACTGTTAGAAATGTTGTAAAGCTCTCATCGAGCTATAGAATGGGTCTTCCTTAGTTTTAATGATTTGACACTTCACTAGGAAGCCATTTTTCCAAGAAGGCTCACTTCGTCGCCTCTCAAAATTGAATTTCTTCATAAGCGGAAATTGTACTTTGGGGACCACCTTCCCTTGGCACTTGTTATCTCATGTGTCGATTTTCATCATGAGTAACAATCTTTTAATCATGTTTTCATGGTCCCCACTGAGCATATTCTGTTGGCAATGCCATTGAGTTACCCTTGTTCAGAGCATCCGTGATGAGTTACCTTTACATCCATGGAGTCTGTTTCACGTCCCATTATATCATGTCACAGTATTCCATCCATCGTTTCATACTGTTCATCTTGTTTTTCCAATTTTGACCTCCAATCATACTGTCCCCATCCCCTCTAGAGTTGAATCAGTCGCTGCCAGGTCAACCAAGCACTTTATGCTCTCGCAAGGGAAGTTGTGTGTTTGTCACTGAGTACCACTTTCCCCATTATCCCTGGTGTCATTCCATCAGTCGCATTACTATTTTCCCTCATTCCATAGTTGAGGATCCTCATTGCCTCACATATCGCAGGCCCTATTCTATCGACTTCAGCTCATTTATTCCAGAACAATAACCTAGATGGCGGTGTATCTTGGTCCCAAATTTCATTCTTGTTCGGTGCCTCATATCGAGCAAAGGGACTCATTATTTCCCTTTGGCTTGATTATTTCATGTTTGTGATTCATACACTTGATGGTCCAGTGATGCAACAGATTTTATAGTGATTCCCAGGTGTGTGTGAGATGTTTCAGACCCCATGGGGGGGTGGCCCTTCACGTAAATCCCCCACATTCCTAGATGCATTCCTATTATGCTACAACCTCACATGAAAATCCGTAGAGTTGATGGGTCCGGCTCCTACCGATCGCAGTGTTGATAGCATGCACATCTCCTTCAGATGATTGATTCAGTTTGTAGAGCCCTCCCCTATTCAAGAGGGCTTATTCGGTTGTTTTACACTCCCTCCCATCCATTTTTTTAGGGAATGACCTTTGTATCTCATGTACTAATATATTATTGTATTCAGTCCTCGCTCATAGTTTTCCAGGTGCATTATGTATATGGGACACATTATATTATTTTCTGGCTCTTTTATGCCAGCATGTCATGTACCATTCAACATGTACTTCACCGCTCAGTTTTATGTTTCTGGGCGTACCATTATTTTTGTACTAAGTTATCTCGGCGGGTATGGGGATGCCTCCCTCGCCTCATTGAGATTCAGTACTACAACATAAAAGGAGAATTGCATCAGTCTCACCCCATCTATCCCTATCCTTTTTCAATTCAGCTTTATTGGTCTCTCTCTCTCTCTCTCTCTCTCTCTCTCTCTCTCTCTCTCTCGCCCCTGTGTTGTCTAGTGATTGTTTCTTTACAACTTACTTCAATCATACATTTTCCTCCCAACACTCGTACGTTGGGGGGCAATATGTTATCACCAAAAAGTTGATTATCTAGCCTAACTTACTAGATGGATCGAAGTACACCATGTAAATCCAATTTTACCATAGTAAAATTGCTTTCACTGTGAGAAATTACTTAATAAACCACCTATGTTAAGTAATTTATAGTTAAACGCATGAAGAATAATTAAATAAATCATTATTTATTTGACTTTCTTCTAGGAATAATTAACTAAACCATTGTTCAATTATTATTCCTTCTCATATTTGACACAATCATGAAAAATAAAGAGATAAATCATTATTTTTCTTATTTTTCTCTAAGAATAATTAATTATTATTCTTTATTAAATTTGACTAAATCCCTTAGGAATAATTAAATAAATCATTATTTATTTATTATTCCTTAACTAATTTCTTGAGATGATAAACACATAATCTATTTATTTATTATTTCTAAATAAAAGTTTAAATATTTTTTCCATGTGAAACAAATATAATAAAATATTTCAAGTGGTTATTCCAAGAATAGGATCAATAGTACTTTATTATTGTTCATCATTCGAGGATAACTCAATATTTTCTTTATAAATAGAAGGATTTTCCACTCATTATTCACTTTTGATTATTTTCTGTTAAATACACATGGACAGCAAGAGCAATAGGAAAGCAATAGGAAAGATAAATCATTCAGTACAATTTTTATTCACAAAAGATGTACATTTATAGTACAACATGGTGACCGTTGGGATTCACATCCCAAGGTCCCTTGGACTGCTTTGTCCATTCGGCTTCCACGCTAACCCTTTAGGATTAGGTGTCCAACATTCCCCCCCTTAATCCGAAGGG
>APFE030448227.1:0-35293 GCA_000404065.3 Pinus taeda | reverse complement strand
TGATGTAGGTCCCTCTTTGAGCTGCTCTTGTTTGTAGTCCCTTTATGTAACACTTTTATTCTTGCTTTGTAGTATTCCTTGATAAATGATAGATGGTAGACATTATTTTCCTTGAAGTAATTGAGACTTCTTGGCTTCAAGATTAAACTTTGTATATGTCCTTCCTTGATGAGTCAGCTTATGAGTGTTCTTAAGATGTGTTTTCCTTGATGTGTCACCTTAGCTCTGATACCATGTTGAAGAATCTAGGGCAATTAGGTGTAGAGTGATTCTTTGAGACTACATAAAAATTTGTGAAGTATTTTTAATTTTATTGTCTTTGTTAGCCTAATATTCTTCTTCTCTTATTAATTCATGTGTGTGTTCTTCATCAAACTACTATCAAAACATAAAACAAGAAAAAAAATATATTGGCTCTCTGTCAGGGCCAAAATCTCTCTTCTCTTGAGAGGAAAACCCTTCGGTAAGTTTTCTCTTATTGAAGCTTCATTCTTGATCAATATAAAACCCTAGAACCTTGAGTAAAAGATCCTCCAAGCACATGTCAAGTCCTTCCTTTTCTATGCACTATGTCTCCCCGACACTTTGCCTTCCTTCCAACACTTCGTTATTCCTTCCACTGTTAGTAGTCCTTCTAGAAGAGATACTTATCTTTTGTACTTAGTGATATCCTTTACGAAAAACTCCTTCCTTCTCTTGATCAACCAAGTCCCTTCTTGATGTATAGTGGTAGGCTTAGTGTGTCAACACTGCAACCCTAATACTCGCACATTTGAGAGGTACCCTTGATAATTATCTTCCTTTTACCTTCAATAAAGATATATACTTCTTCGCTTGACTTGAGAGGCCTTGTAGGCCTAATTTCTAACCCAAACAATGATGATTCTTGGATTTTTCTCTAGCTGTTGTTGCACCCATAGATTTACCCTCTTTTTACTCGCATGTGTGACTGTTTCTAGCCCTGGAAACAGTCCTATACGTTCGATTTTCTTTCTCCTTTCTTCGTTGCACTTTGGAGACCCTTTAGACTTGTTTCCCTTCACTTATTCTTGGCTTCTATCTTCACTGATTTCAGAGATTCTTCCTTGACATTGTAATGAAGTGGACAACCTCGATATATAGAGGATTTTCCCTCCTTTTAGGTTGACTAGAAATGCCGACTTGTTATGATTACTTTAGATGGCTTCTTTGGTGGTGTCACATGCTTGGAGGAGACTTGACTTTGCTTGGAGGAGTATTATTTGAGTTCTATACAAACATATACATGGTGTAACATGCCCTTAAGGTCTTCAACATTTTCTTTTGACTATTTGACTTACCTATAACACTTAAACATGTGTTAGACATATTTCAACAAGCAAGAAACTCATTGACATATATTATAAACAAAAAAAAAAACTTTTCTTGAATAAATACAAATATCAAAAATACATTTATGAAGACTGAACCTAGTTACATTTCCTTCAACACTAACAACCAATTATTAAAAATATTTCTCTTCATATTTCTATTCATTAAAAACTTAATAGGTATATTACGAGAATAACAATGTAACATGCTCAATTTAAAAATAAAATTGATATAACTTTAATCTCCTAATAAGCCTTTTCTTACATATCCACTTAGATGACATCAAACTCCATAATGTGCTAGTGAAACTCACTTAAGGAAACAATGTTGTATCTCACTTGTATCATTAACTAGTTCTAAATTATGACAATAAATTATGTTAAGATCCTCCTCGAAGGCTGAAAAAAGACCATGCAAGGAGAATTCCTCTCGTGAGTTGGAATCAATATGAAGATATGATACAAACTACTACGGCGTATTTTAGTGCGACATAACTTTCCTTAAAAGTAATTACATTGATCTCAATTGTTTTCATAATTGTAATGGTTCCAACCATGTTTTCCTAATTGTGATGGTTCCAATCATGTATAACATGAAGGCTCTTACTTCATTATGCCCATCCCAAATTTCTATAATATGTTTCTTAATCAAAATGGTGGACATATACCTAATCCAAATTTATCCTTAAGTATTTCACTCAAATTCTTCTTTTTGTACTTTCCATTTAATATTTAACTTCATAATGTCAAACTAGACTTCTATGGTTTCTTACTCACGTTATTTTCCCCTTATGCTCTTCCTTAATCTCAGATTAAACAAAATGCTCATTCCTATAGTGACAACGTGTCATTGTGTCAATTCTCTTCCCAATTGAAAATATAACTATAACTAGCAACAACCAAAGCGCCCATATATGACTCATATCACATTTCATCTCTCAATGCTTGCGAGAATGACGTATCTATCCTCCATCAATATTTACACAAATAACATATGCACATCGCAGAGAAAATCAGATATAAAACGTCTTTCCCATTCATTTATAAAACTAACTATTAATTATTAAAATTTTATTGCAAAACAAATTACATATTACGTAGTTTATTTGATAAGTCAGTGTTATGTAATTTAAACGCCTTATTAGTCATTGCCAATGCAAGGATTGTAGCATTTGAATGGGCGTTGAACTTATATTACTTTGCGTTGACTCGTTTTTTACTAAAACTTAATCTTTTTCAACCAAACTTTCACTTTCGCAATTTGGCTTCATGAAAATTTAACCAAAGTTTTGAATTGGAGGTCTTATTGGAAACCTCTTGTGTAACAAGGCAACATGGAGACAACGTTACACGGATATCCAAAGTTTATACTAAGCTTCTGAGGTTAAAATCGTATTTATTCATTCACATTTTTCATAGCTAGACTAATGCTATCAATAGTCTAGCATTAGTCTTTTGACATTAACTACTAGTAAAATCTTATAAATGTAGGTGTATAATCTTATAAATGCTCTTTTTGGTTTCTTGTCGCTTGCCTTGTTTTTTCCTTCCACTAGGCTTGTTTTCTTCTGTTGTCTGCCACATGGCTTGTTTGTCATTTCGTGGTTGTAGGTAACAAGCTTTGTGGGTATTTTTCCCCTTTATTTTCATTCTTTAGTAGTAGTGGCAGTTAACCAAGAGGAACACTGATCATGGCCAAAACCAATTTCCACTGTTGGGGGAGACAGAGTTTCGATTCTCCTCTCCCCAACTTTTAAAATTGTTTTATCAAAATCACAGATACCTCCAACACTCTGTTTCTTAAAATCATAGATACCTCAATGCTCCCTTGCTCCCTTTCTCGCTACAATCGTCATAATCCGCTCAGAGCATTGGTTCCCAATTTTTTCCCCATACTCATATACCATAATTGATTCTTCTATCGTTTCTTCATTGGAGTAATTGGATTTTTTCATGTGGGATTTGCAGGTGTATCTTCAAAACGACGTGGATTAATCATACATCTTGACCGTTCCAGCGAGCGGAGTCACCAATATTTTAGCTAAGACACTATGGGGACCCATGCGAGGCCTGGAGACATTCTGTAATTGATGACACATGTTTGACATTTGTGTGCATACATTCACGTAGTATCTTTCCTCACTAGTTGCATCTCATGAGGTGAGGGGCCTTGATTATTATTAACTCTGACAAGCTAACAGATATTTTGGTATACAAGACGGGGGCAGGGACAAGGGAAGGCTCTAGCTATTCACAATAGTTTACGCCCTTATCGCTCACTGTAATTCATGCCCTTTCCTTTCCTATTGTAAGATTTTCTCTTTCTTGCCTCTTTCCTTCTCCCTATACATATAATTCATTGATTCAAAGACAAAACAATTATAATTGGATACATGGAGAATTAGAATTGACACAAAGATAGGCAAAGACAAGACAAGCATAGACAAGCGAAATTACTAGTAAGACTCAATTGAACTTACATTATCACAACTTCTTTTCAAGAAATATAAAACTTCTACACAGTGAAATAGTGAGATTAATTTTTTTTATTCTAACTATGTATGTTAAAGTAAAAACTTAGTGAACTAGCCCTGAGGAGTGGCTCGGTCAAGTAGCCAAACCCAGTTGAGTACAGTATAGCCTAGCAGATTAGATCAATAGGCATTTCTTCATAGGGATCCTGAGAAGGAATGACTCACCTGACATAACATGAATTGATTATCTAGCTCAACATTTGAGGAAATAAGTTTCGCTTAAGTTTTTAAGGCAAGAAGAGACAGAGGCAATTTTTAACCCTAAAACATTCCATCAAATGCATCTGAGCGAGGTTAGCATCAAACAAAAAAATAATAATTCTAAACTCATAAAGAGAATCTAAAATTTGACTTTTAAGATCTGTTTATTGTAAAAAAGAGTACCTTTGAGCACCAAGGGCACACCTTGGAGTCACGAGGGCATTGATATGGTTGTACCATTGAGATAGGTTAGTACAGTTACAGTTAGGTCCAGGGGCTTTGTCATACATAGGATAAAACCCTGCATAGCTAAGAATTTTCATAGCTAAGCATTTGTATATCTTTAGTGGTTAATATCTGCTTAAGATCATTCTCACAAAGCATAAAACTTCAGCCCTCAACGCTACGTTGTGACATAAATTGTGTGGCTCTGTGTGGATCTCTGCAACCCTATGGCTCTCTAGAATGTTGAGACATGAACTGCAACTGTGTGGATCTAGGCAGCCCTCTATTATAGAAAGTAGCGTCAGCAAAAAATCTTAGGAATTCAGACACAGGAGAACTTTACACATATTCCAAAAAAGGAAAGCTATGAACTGTATGTGAAAGCTATGAATTGTATGCGGCGATTCAAGAAATAATAACAATGATACATGGGGGCATGTGGCTTGCATTTCAACACTAGATGCATATTGGACATGTTTTTATTTGTTCAATGTTTAACATATATGGTTGTTATACATTCAAACACATGGTAAACATGCACATAGTGTTGACACGTCATGTTGACACATATCGCTTACACAATAGTCGGTTATTTTCACAAGCTTAATCAACTTATATGTTCTGTAATTTGAATTAAGATCATGTTCGGATCAACCTATTTTCTGTGTTATTTTAATGAAGAGAACATCTTAACTTGATATGGTTGTAGGTGAGTTGGTTGGATCTTTATTTTCTTTATTTTCACCAGTACCACAGTGGTTAGTAGAAGAATTGCAGGAGTAGTTAACCAATGATATTATGTCTTAGCTCATGAAAATTCTTCTGGATTCCATATTCTCACCATGATGAATCTTGAAATGTGCATGCGAAGTTCCGACCCCTCTTTTGTAAGAACTTCCTTTTTAATTCTTTCGGGAAAGAGTGGAAGGGTAACCTATATTGTTTGATAGGCATATACTGGTAGGGAATGAAATTCTCCCAACAAGTGATATTGGTAATGGGCACCGCCATCCTGTGATGAGATTCTCCCAGTGAGCACCAGTGTGAAACAATGTGATTCTTCATTCCGGTTAGATCCAAATTATAAAAATCTGTCATAGTTATTTAACTTAGGTCCCAGTGGTGGAGGTTAAATAAGTTAACCTTGCAAGCTACAAAACTATTATTATTAGGCCAATCTTTGTGAAACTATAAAATTTTGGACTTTTTGTTAATATTTTTTAAAACCATAAAAATCTTGATGTTTAGAAAGAAAATGAAAGACAAAGACCTTTGTAAATAACTCAGCGGCGTTTCTCAATAGACATAGAGATAGCAAATA
The DNA here is from genome assembly GCA_000404065.3 of Pinus taeda. Lineage (NCBI taxonomy): Eukaryota > Viridiplantae > Streptophyta > Pinopsida > Pinales > Pinaceae > Pinus > Pinus taeda. Next base: position 29,663 of record APFE030448227.1, on the reverse strand, counting down.
TCTTTTCTACAATCACAATGACATTTCTTATGGAATATTACTTATTGCAATCAAACCATTTTGGTTTTATTTTTATTTATCATACTACTTCATGCCATAAACCCATTTGTCTTCATCTTTATTTGTAACAAGAATGAAATTTCTGAACTCATACCACAGTTGACATGCCATAGAAAATTAGTCTTCTAATATAGAGTGTAGAGAATAAACAATATTCAATGTCTTTTGTGCAAGTATAATGCCATTCTAGTATACAATATAGAGAATAAATAGTATTCAATGTATGTTGTGCAAGTATAATGCCATTCCTGAAGTCATAGTGGTTGAGATACCATTGCAAGTTATTCTCTGAGTATGGAGAAGAAATAGTATTCAATGTCAAAGTCATACTATGTGGCTTAGAAGCCATAGCATTTTAGTCTATAGGAAGTAATATTCAATGTCTTTTCTCCAAATTACAAACCATTTCTCAATGAATATTACTTCGAGCTATTGGCCCACTTCTCCTTTATCTTTATTTGTGAGTAGTAAGAACGTACATAGCTAAGATGCCAAAGAAAATGATCTTTGAATGTGAAATTTGAGAAGGCATACCACATGGCTGAGATTCCATAACTAGTTGTGTTCGAATGGCAATAATTTATTCTAAATTTTGAAAGAAGGGGGGTTGTTAGATTCCAATCTAGTCTTAATGAATAACTCATTATCAGATACCATTCCAAAACCTCTCATTGTTATTCAACTCTTGTCTAAGTGGTGGAGGCCCTTGCTCTGTTGGTTCACTCATGGAAACACGACACAGTGTATGTGAAGACAATTATCAATTTTGATGATCATTCATAGCAATATGGCTATGTTTGATTTCATCAATTATGTAGCCATCATACTAGGCTATAGAGTCTTTTGGCTTAAAAAATCCAACTATGTTGCAGGTTGGAATGGCCTCGCCCAAACATAGTGAAATACCTAAATAATTTTAACTAATTATAAACCTTTTAATCACAATTTCTTAACCAAAATCTAATCTCTCCAATGATAAAAAAATTAACAAACCAAAGAAACACATCCCAAAGTTAGCTAAAAAGTGCTTATATTCATTTTGAAACTCTGAAATAAGTTAGCATTGCAACCTACATAAATATTATGATTAACTCAGTTTTCGTTAACTCATACATTTTTAATGTTTAGCTCATTCTTCATCAAATCATAAAACTCATGATATTTGGAAATAATATTAGTGGTACAAACTTCTGTAAATAAGTCAACTATTTTTCTCTGTCAATTCTTTTAAAGTCTCTTATTGGAGCTTTCAGTTATCGGGTTTCCAACTTTTCTATTTCAGATATTCCTTCTAGGTGGAATTTTCTTCCTCGGAAAAATTATCAAATTTAGGACTTTGAGGGTTGTAGTGAAGACTCACTAAATGAAGAGTTGTGTATTTTAGTGGTTGTCAGAGCTCATTATTTTGTGAATGAGAAATTACTTGTTTGTTTCAACTTTAATTTTGTAACAATGCCATTTCCATTATGTTGTTTGTATTTATGAGGTTGATGTGTCCTCTTATTAAACTACATTTGTCATTACCTTTTGTTTTAATAATCATTTCTATATTTTGTATGTATTTTTGTAGATTTCTATATTGAAGTGTTCTCTCCATTAAACTTTACATTTAATCTTTATCAACTAGTAGATAATCTTTTGTTTCGTGTATATATTCAGTCCAATGTGTATCCAGGGTAGTAACATTTGTTATTTCAATTTTTATCACAATGATTTAAGGTGGAGATGATGGTATAGTGTTCTATAATACTTTGCAATAAATAAATAGAGAGAATTCATGAACAATCAGTTGCAGTATTTTGTTGGACTTGTTGGGCTACTTGGTAGGAGAAAACCATGTGAGTCTAGGGAATGGCTATTGGACAATCTTGTGCCTTGGATTTTACAATAGTGTGCAATTAAAATCCCATTTGTCAAGGAATATTACTTCTTTTAGGTCATACTACATGGGTGGAAAGAAAATCACTGATGCTTCTATAAATAATTCAGTTGATTTTCTCTGTATAAATGATAACTAATATTCAAAGTTTACTGTGAAATTACAATCCCATTTTTCAAGGAATATTACTTCATGTAGGTCATACTACATGGCTGGAAATAAAATTAATGATATCGACTTTTAAAAATAAGTTTTCATTTATAAAAGATAACTAGTATTGAATGTTTGTTGTGAATTTAGAATGCCATTTGTCAAGGAATATTATGTTCTTGTGTACTTGTTTATTGCTCATGTCAAACTGATAATATATATATATATATATATTATTTTTTACATGGTACTTATGTAAAATTTGAAGTTGTGAAATTACTTTTTTATGTTTGAAAAATAGTTTTTAGGAACATTTTATAGAGAAATGAACCATTCTAAATTAAAGGTGTTGCAGGTTGGTAGGGACTACTGCTACACAGTTTCCCTTCTTTGATAAGTCAATGTTATGTAATGTAAACATGAGTGATGAATAAAGCATGTAAGTACTTCAAATTGTTAAACTTGTGTGAGGGTTATGGTGATCAATATCACTTCAGTGTTATTTTTATTTTATTCTCAATATTAATTTATTAAAGTCAAAATTATTTTTTTCTCAATGGGAAATTGCAATTTTACTCAAAAGAAAAAAAATTACATTTTAGAGATGCTAATTTTTTTATATAAAACTAGTATTACCTATTATCCAATAAAGAAAACTCAAAAAGAAATAACACTAAACTATTCTTTTCTACCCTTCATTTTCTCCACTTTTTGCCAACCACTAGAGTTGAGAGTGGAAGATATAATGGCCATTTGATTTGCTTCCTCATTTACTAAAGTTTATTTATTCGATTCCAAGATCTCTAATGCATCAATTATTTTGGTATCACTTGCTTCATTTTTATAGGAAACCTTCTCAATCTATTGTTGATGAGCTATAGTCGTTGTTACGTTGGATGAAAATGGAACCATCAAAACTACCTACTCCACCACTTTCTTCTCTATAATTTATTGGGAATTCTATTTAACAACATTTGTAGTATTCTCTAGGGTTTATTCTTCCTATGCTTCAGTATCCTGTGAATTAGAGAGCTTCCATACCTTTGGCTTTTGTGTTTGTCTTGTTTTTCTTTTGGGGTCTTTATTTGCCTGAGGAAATGAGTTTTGAAGACATCTGGTTTGAAGATAAATATGACATCTAAATGTCGTGTTTTCAAAATCTAGAGAGTGAGACAACTGCAAATTATTATGAATCAAAATAGTGTGATTAGGTAAACCTTTACTAAGGTTCACCTCTACGTACATCCTAGCAAAAGTGAAAATTCCTTTTGTGACTCTATCCCCATCCACCTTTAAGAAGTTTCCAAAGAATTTTTTATTCCTTCTAACACTTCGTGATGCCACAAATGCAAGGGGAGATTGAGTAACAAGACCTATCCTCACATTTTGGATAACCCCCGTGGTATTTTCATCAAAGCCCAAAACCCATGGGATCATAAAAATACCCACACTAGCACAAAACTAGGGTCCCTTGTTTAAAACATAATCGAAATCTTTCATTGTATACAATTTGACAATAAAAAATCCCCTCAAACATAGGTGAATATCACAAGTTTAAGTCTAAGTGGAAAATACCAATGGTGTAAATTCTCCTTCTTGGTCTAGAATCCGTTAAATATGCATATGATTGCTTTGGACTGAAATTGAAAGTGAAGTTCATTTACCTCCAATAGGTTTACTATCAATGCTCGCACTTGATTCATTTGTTCCAAAATATAGGAACCTGGAATATTGGGGAGGTGATCAATTAAGTTTTGTGCATTTCATTCCTCACTCTTATCGCATCATTGAAAGAGGATGGATATTTAAGGTTACTAGATTCAGGGCATCGTCCACATAACCTCAAGTTTAGTATGATGGATGAGTCAATTTTAATGCCACAATATTTGAACTTGGGGTTATTAAGGGAATCAAGGGAAGTGATTCTTTTACCAGTTGTGGATTTTAGAAGTGAATTTCACGACCTACAACTTCAAATCCAAGAACCATAAGGTTTAAATGATCCATTGATCCACCCAGGTAGCTAATAGAATTTCACTTCCCTTGATTCCCCTTTTTCTCCATTCTCCAAATGATCAAAATATCGACCTTCCATGGATTAGTTTCTACCATTTGACTCCAAGGAGAATAGGAGGACTAGACATCCCCTAGTATATCCACTTTAGACGCAACACAATAACCTGACTTTGACATAGAAACCCTCTTGTTGTGTCCCCAGAAATGTCAAAAGCAACAATACGACACAACGAAAATATAAGATCTGTAGGTTTGAGAGTAGGATCTATCACACGGGAAAGACAATCATCACTTGAGACCCTTATCTCCTTAATTAAGATAAATATACCTGCTAAAAAAGGAAATCCATAGAATGAATAAGGATCTAATATTTTGTGTGGCAGATCCAATGAATGGAGGAATCCTTCCACCATTTCCCATCTAGAACTGAGATCCAAAAATTGTAAATCACCATATGAAGTGGGAACAAAAAATATCTATGTTACAAAAAATACCACATCATAAGAAACCCTAACTCCTATCCTTAGATCCATCACTTCCATTGATGATACCTCCCTAATTTCAAAATAATAATCTAACTATAATTAAACACTATACACATTTTTGTCATATTTTGGGATAATAACTTTGAAATATTATTGTTCTGATGAGGATGATTTTATTTCTTAGATTACTTACGTTAACATTGTTAATTAATTCCCCCATGGTGGGTGCACATACAACAGACTTCCATCCTCATCTCGTGATGAGTGCCAGAAACATAATGAAAAAAGAAGGCTTCCTCCCAAATGGAAGCTTGCAGGGGTTTTCATACATAAATCTATAGAAACAATGTGAATATATATGTGTGAACCTATAAATCATCTACAATCAATCATGTGGAACTTGGGTTTAATACAATAAGGCTAGAACTTAACTTGCATATGAAGTTTGGATGTTACTATGAAAAGATTAGGTAGATGGTTATACTAAAATGATGGGGGTTGATAAATGAGGAAAATTATGCTTTGCATAACATTTGTTGCATGAAAATAATTTGTCATCCATGGGTAGCAAAAACCTTGTGTGGTGTTACTACTCCTATAGGGTGTATTCATGGAGGGTTTGAGGAATGAGGGACTTGTGATCATTCTTGGTTGGAAACTCTTCATGTGGTGAAATTCCCTTAATGGCATAGATCACAACAATCAGTTTCCCTACATGTTTGGTAAAATTTTCACTTACATTTGGGAGTGTGCATCAATTTTAGATTTCTTGACAACATTCAACACATATTTTGGTTTTGTGGGTTTTAGTTTCTTATCCCTTCATTAGCAATGGTAATTCTAGGGGAGTTCTTTTTCCTATTGTGGTGAGTTCCCATTCTTCCTTTGGACTTATTCTTCTCTTTTTCTTTGACCTCCTTTCTCTGTCTCCTCCTATGTAAGGAAAATTTTAGGGGTTGATATTCACAATTGGGCTATTTTTCTACACTTTTTCCAAGAAAAGTTTCACCAGTTCTCATATTATTCTTAGAATTGTTTGCCCAAATTTATGTTATAAAATTTTATCAGCTCAAAATAACTAAAGCATTGTAGATGCTAATATAAAATCATTAAGAATTTGAATATTTCTATAAAGGTATCACCAAAATTTTTACATTTTTCACATTAGGGACTAGTAAGATTCACTAATATTTCTAAACATTAAAATAAATTTCGATCCTTAAAATTCTCCTTGCTCCTAAGCTTTCCCTGATATGTCCATCTATATTTACCTCTCTCATTCTATAGATATCAAACTTATCCCTCCACATATATGTGTCCCCTTATATAGTTATCTTGGAGTTTTATCCCCTCCCTACTTGCATGTGTTTTTATCTGATCCCCCTCTCCACCTTAAGCCTTTAGTTATGGTAAGACATCAAATTTAAAATGCCTAGAAAAGTGGTATATGATGGAATGTTGGTCTCTCCCCTCCCTCAAGAGTTAGTCTCTCTTCAACCCGCCAAAATTGGGTCACAGATATAGCTTAGGAAACAATGAAACACTATAGGGACATGATCCCTATAGTGCTACAAAGAGCCATCTCATGTGTGGAAGAGAAACTAATCAAGATGTTACATACCTAATAATTATTAAAGCAGGGATTGGATTCCATATGTGGGCAATTCAACAAGAGTTAAGACAACATATTACATTTAAATTATTGGTCTCTACTAGCATATAAGTACCCTAATTTGTAGAATCCTAATAGAAAGAGAAAATACACAACAAGAGTTGATTATAAGTAGGAAGAAACTACTAGACATAGTTGATAGGGTCAACGAAAAGGTCACAGTCTTACCAAGAAAAAGAAATTATTGAATTTTCCTCCTCTTATAATCACGGTGAGCAAGAACCACCAGTTTAGGTTGATACTTCTACGATGTGAAATCCAATAGAACTCGACACTTGTAAGAAAATTTATTTTATGTTACTGTTAACACCATGTCTATTATTATAGGTTTATTTTATCTAGTAGATATAGTTTTAGTTTAGCAGACTATTAAATAGTGACCACTATTAGTACTCTTAAAATGTTGAACTTATGTTATTGGTATGTTTTTCGAAGTAACAAATAAATAGCAATTGATAACTATGTATCAATCTCATTGAAAGTAATATGAATAATATGTCTTCAAGAGAAACAATTTTAATAAATGAGTATAAATGTCTATTCATGACAATTTTTCACATGTCACCAATGAGCTCTAACCATATTACCCACTAATTTTTTATGATATTTAAAAACTCTTACACTTTAACAACAAAACATTATTTAAATTGCATATTATTTATCAACATTAAAATATTTCCAATATCTCTCCCCAACAACTATTCTCTACGATGTCTCATTGGAATGAGATTAGTCCAACATTTTCCATCACATTTTCTCTAAGGTTAGTGTATAAGTAACTTCATCCCACCAATCAATAACAAATATTATTCTCAAGTCTAGTCAATAGTTTACAATTATAATTGTAACTTCTATTATAAAATAGTTTAAAAATAAATATAGTGTAATTGAGGGTTTTGAGTAGACATATATGATGTTATCTCTTTCTTCTTTGGATGAGGTTTATAAAATTTACTATGAAGTAAACAAAATTCCATTTTCGTTCAAAACTAAATTCAAATAAAATAATTTTTATTTTTAATTGCATACCAAAGACCATAATTTAGATGCATAATTACTGAACATAAGAAATCATATTTGAATATTTATAATGACTTTAAAAATAATATGCTTCCAAGACTTTTATGATATTTCTCATTATGTGGAACCATTCTCTATTGGTGTCATAGGCATATAGATTTCCATCCATGCCGCCTTGTCATTGAAAATCGACATCTTCTTGGGTGTTACAAAATGCCCCAGTGTGTATATCTTACTTGGCCTATCTAATAGTTTAGAAAACAAGGGATGAATATTCAAGGTGTCTTTTACAACCATATCCATTTGGTCACATAATTAATACCATTAATTAGGATAAGTTCTCATATATAAAAGTTATCAAAGATTTCATGAATAATAGATTAACAAGCATAAAAGCCACAATATGGGGCTATATAGGCCCAGCCATGATGTGGAAAGTCCTTAGAGCGAGTCTTATAGGGTGTTATAGGGTGTTTTGGTTGAGGGATAGTAGGTATTGAAATATATTTGCATCGATCACAATGGTTTGCTATTCCACAACCATGAACATCGAAAAATATTATCCCAACTTAATAATTATTTGGGATGTGATAGGTTCTTGTAGAACATGTGATGAGATATATGTTGGAGAATCTAATTCCAACCACCTGTTAGGTGTCAAAACTGTTTGTCCAAGTTTCCTATTTCAGTTTGAGGTAGTCCAGTTTAGTCAAGTTTCATTCCAGTATTTTATTATTGATGTTTCCAATGTAATCTTATTTAACTCATTTGTAATAGTGAGAAGTGAAGTCCTCTACTCCATGTTTTCTTCTCTTCAATTTTTGTCATGGTATTAGAGCTTAGCTTGTATGGGCCTCCTTGAGAGCAGCTGAAAAAAAGATAAGCTAGCTTTCATTAGACTGCGTGAGAGAGCAGCAACATGAGTGAAGTGAGTAGAAGAGACGAGAGAAGAGGCAAGCTTGCATATGAATCTTTGAGAGACCAACAAAAGTTTGAAGAAGCTTGAAGAAGCCTTCCAAGAAACAATAGGAGAATGAAGAAGCTAGCTACATCTAAGCTTGTGAAGGTGAGGGAGAAATGGATTGAAGAAATTTCATCTCAAATTCAGAATCTTTTTTAGAAATTTTGTGTGAGGGGTAGTTGTATTAACACATGCTATAGCCTTGAAGGCAACGCTATTAACGCCTACACAAAGTATCAAAGTCAAGCTAGCATTACTAATTCTCAATGACATTGCAAGAGCATGTGTTAGTTTCATTTACTTACAACAATTCTGCTCCAACATAGCCTCTATTCATTACACAAAGTGTTAACAAAAGAGAAAATAATGGAATCCAATTGGGAGCATGAGTCACCAAAACTAATTCAGAGCAGAAAGCCAGAACAAAGTCAGTTTGCATAAAAAAGGTCAAGGTACATTTTATTAGTAAAGAAAACACTTTTGTTTTAAGAAATTTGTCTCAAAGGCTTTCTAAAATAAAGTTGATTCATTTTTGTTTAAAAAGAATCTTATGTTATATTGTGAAAAGGGCAATTTAAAAAAGCACTCAAGTAATTCCTTTTTGAGAAAGGATCTAAATGTATTAAAATTCTTAAAGGGATTTTTCTTATGTGAGGAGCTTATGAGATTTTGCAAAGGAAGGTTTATTTAAAAAGAAACTATTTTTCATGTTTGAAATGTTGTTTTTCCAAAAAAATACATTTTCTTTAAAAATACATTTGCAAGGTGTTCTAGAAGGGCATTTGGAAGCTTTTCTGAAAGGTTTCCCTTGTGGAAAATTTGTAGACACATATTTTTTCGAAGTTGAGCAACAAAGGAGCCAATGCAAAGATGATTTTACTATAGTTCAATTTGCTTGTTGAGTTGTAGTGACCGAGCACTCAATAAATGGGAAAATCCAAGAGGAGAAGAAGGTAAAAGATACAACAAGAGACGTTTCATATCTTTTTAAATTTGGAAGTGAAGAGGCAAAAGGATGCCTTCGCATCGAAATCCATAAAAGAATTTGTGAATGACAACATTTGTCCCTTGATTTCAGATTCCAAGAAAACTAAGGATGCTTGGGATACCCTTGAAAGGAGTTTTGTTGTAAGGGGGAGCATTGAAGTTGAATATGAAGGTGGATCTATAGCAACAGATCTACAATGAGATAAAACATTTATTCAATCCCACCATGCTCAGTCACAAGTGGTCAAAAATTTAGTGATTCCAGCAATAGAACTTGCTGATGAAAATTTGATTAATCCAACAACAAAGCTTGCTGATAAAAATTTGGTGAATCTAGCAACAGAGATTGTTGATGAAATTTTGGTGAATCCAGCAATAGAGCTTGTTGTTGACAGTGAAACCTCCATTCAAGCAATAAATACTATGGTGAATCGAATAATTAACATTGTCAAAGGCCATGTAGGAATTCAAAAAGTCATAATAGAAGTTCAAGATTCATGAGGAAGGTGAAGAGACACATGGGAGGTGGAGAGTCACCTCATTTGTTATAAATATGCCCTCATAGCTCAAGAGAGGGGACTCTAGAATTTTCACCATAGGTTCTCTAGTTTGGCATAGGAGAGAAGATTTTTCTTTGGAGGAGAAAGTGTTGATTTAATGTTCCACTATTAAGACTAGTCTGGAAACATCTTAATAATGTATCTTGGGGCTTTCACTTAAAATATGAATCTATCACAGCCAATTCACTTTCATTCATATGTTGTGAATGATTGTGAGACTATTATTTCATTGTTTGCAGTGTTTGTTTATGTTAACACGTAATAATGAAAATGAACTATTTTGTTGGCTTTAATATGCACCCTATTGAATGTGAATTATTACTTTCTTTATGATCATATTTATTTTGTGAACTAATTTGTAAGTTAATCAATGATTCTTTCATGCTCTTTTGTTTCTCTTTTAGGATAGTACTATTACTTTTTTAGAGATGGTCACTCTCTTTGTCCCCTTCCATGAAAGTACGATAAATGCATTACAATTATATGCCTCATAGTGTCAACTTACTTTCTCATCCCAAAGATAGTTTGTATAATCTCTTTTGTTAATAATTGCAACCAAGGTAAATTCCTAAGGATAAGGGTAACTGGTTGTATTTCCAGTTGGGGTTCCTACTACAAATGGTATGAGGTCTAGCTAGGCCTTCATTCCAGGGATACCCCCTTAGTTGACAGATTTCCAGCACCATCAACATTCCCCTATTTATTCTACCTTCTCCCATCTGGCTTCATTAGGTCCAAAGTGATTCCATTGCGCATTGACCTATTTTATTACTATATTTTGTATCATGGTCTAGAATTTCTCTAGAATTCATAGTGGTTCTGGTTCAAACTTTTCCTTGTGTTCCACCTATATCAGAGAGTAGTCAATAATATGATTATAGTCATGTACATATCTCTTATGCAAGTAAATGTGAAAAAAATCCCATGCTTTCGCTGGAAGTGGTAAGGCCAATATATAAGCCATTGGCCCCACTATTCCCAAAATATAAAATGGTTAAAAAAATATGGGGGCAAACATAACACAAGCCACCACATTCAATGAGATCTTCCTTTTTCTATATTGAGATACACATTCTCTTCCACTTCGAATTATTTTTGCATTATCTATAGTCATGCATAATTATTTTTCTTATCCCATGCCACTTTCATCTTCTCTCTTATCTTCATTATTCCATGCTACATTTAGTTTAGAATGTTAGGCTTGAGAACCATTATGTTTATTGGATCATCCTAGGTCACAACTGTTGGGTGCGGGATCCCCTAAGAGCAGTTTTGGGGATAAAAGCCCATATTTTGTTCCAATTTTGTAATCCAAATGTAAAGACTCTGCATTTTGTGGTCGCGGAGCGTGTAGGTGTTAAAGATTCATAGGGTTGTCTGCCCTTATTTCGGAAATGTAATGTCAGCTGTAAAATATCTACCCATGGTTCGTGGACCATGGGATTGTATAAATAGAGTTAAGCTCTAAGTAGTTAGAGGGAATTAAGAATGCATCGACATGTATGAGAGATAGTTCTGAAGTAAAACTCTAAGTTTGGCTTGTAGCATAGGTAGAGGCTTTGTAGCTAAGTGTGCAAAGGCTTAGAAGTTCACAGCTGAGTGCGCGGACCCCTACAGCTGAGTGCGCAGGGCGGGTCAAGTCTATAATTGTTTGCAATTATTAATAAAGAGAAGGACTCTATCATTTCTATGTCTTTATTTCATGTTTATGCATCTGTTATATTAGGTATCAATTTCACTTATAATGATTATATGATGTGCGAATGTATGTAAATGTGTTGGTTAAGAAAATGCAAGTAAGAACATCTATTTACGTGAAGCTAACTAAGATCGGTTAATAAGATAAGTAAGATGCCTAGCCTAATTCAGGAGATATTTCAGTTCGCTGCCCTAGTAGTGTGAAAGTATATCAACCCCAAGTGAGGGCTACGTGAAATCTGATTATATCCTTTCATGAAGGTACTGAAGGGTGGAACAGAGGGCTAAGAAACCTACGTGTCGATAGGTATAGCCGGGATAACTTGACATTACAACCATCTAAATGGTGTAGAAACTTGGCTCCAACATCCCCCCATACTTATTTAGGTGAGACTTCAGTCTGCGCTCTGCGGGCTGATGCCGAAAGGGCCAGTAGTGTAGGGATTATTTTGGCTCGCTAATGTTGAACTTAGGTTAGGCCCCCTCATGCCAACAAATGGTTCCGTTGCCAGGACCAGAATCTGCATAAGAGATGTGTGATGTCGTATCACTAGAATCCAACTAAGAAAGAAATTGAAGGTTGGTTAGATAGAAGGATTCATGAGTTCGTGGCACAAGAAAATATAAACCCGTGACTGTAAAAAGAACAGTGGCTGGATCGATACCTATATACGGAGATCCATGAAATATTTTTTGCCTCCTTTCCTACTGATCTATACTAGTGGATCACGAAGGTAGCAGATAGCCAAGGAAAGTGGAAACTTGATGATCCTATTGTGTGGACCCTAGAGCTAGTGCAAAGTTTGGAAGCATCAGAGTATAAGATCGCCCGCGTTATCGATCATTGGCTCAATCACATCATAGGAGGATTTGTGACTGAATTCATGGTCAACACCTTAGTCAGCTATAGCAAGGTAGAGTAACGCTTTTTCAAAGGATCACGAGGTAAGTACGCAAAATCTTTGAATACTTGGATTAATATGTTGCTATGCACAAAATGAAATATGCATCTACTTTGATGTTCAGGACTAGACGAAGTGGAAGATTTTATAGAAACGAAGGAAATAAGGGTCCAGAGCATAGCCCCTTGATTTCACCTCCACAAGGGGATGAAGAAGGGATCATGAAGGTCTCTCCGCAAAGTGTTATTCAGTTGATAAAACAAGGATTCCCACGAATATGACCTCTACTCGCACCACCACTAGCTTCACCGCCATCACCTCCAGCTTCACCCATACCATCTCCACCTCCACCGTGATTCAGTATGGAAAACACAATGAAGTTGCCTTTTTTCAAAGGCTTGGGAAATGAGGACCCAGACCAATTCTGGTTCATTGTGAGGGCTGTATAGGAAGGTCAAGGTGTTACAGATGAACATATAAAGAAAGTGACACTAGTTAGTGCTCTGCAAGATTGCATGTTCACTTGCTATCTTAAGTACTCCAACAATAACCTGAATGTTAGAGTAGTGGACATCCAAGCAGCACTAAATAGGGAATTTAGCAGGCGTAAATCTGAACCATAGTAGATTGTGGTATTCAAAAAGATCATGATGCAACCAAGCGAGACACCTTGGAAGCTGGATCAGAGACTGAAATGTACAATTCGCGAAGCCAACATGAATTTGATAGATGGACAACATCTCAAATGGTTTGTGGCTTCGCTACTACCACACTTAAGGAGTGCACTGTCACAGTATAATATAACCACTCAGGCAGAGGCCTTGGAGATTGCCATGAGATTACATGAGACTCCGATGCAGGATCCTAATCTAGGAGTCTACCATATCCATGCGTAGCTGAAAAATCTGTGCCTTGAGATGCAAAGTCTGAAGTAGGATAGGATGGTTCAATGATAGGTACGTACAGAGGTATGGTGCTTAAAATGCAAGAGTTAGGGTCATGATAAAGACCACTGCCTCATCTTTACAAATTACCTTGTAGGAGGAGAACTGATGCCTTTAAGGTTAGAAGCTCAAGCAGGACCTAGCGCGACACCTACTTTATGGTGCGCTATTTGTCACGTAGTCGAAAAACATGCCACGGATAACTATCACTCATTACAAAAGTATGTGCAAGGACTGCAATAGTTGTTCTGCAACTTTTGTAGGTCAGTAGGACATGATGAGCATACTTATAGGAGCTATGAATTGATGATGGACAGAACTCCTGCCTACAGGGTTTAGGCCAAAATGCAGCCCCTTGACTAGAATGCAGGGATGACGTGGATAGGATTTCAGGGGCGTAGATAAGGCAGAGACAGAGGAGGACTTCGTAGAGGTTGAGGACAGTTGATTTGCTATAATTGTGGAGGACCAGGAAACTATGCCCGGGACTACACTAATCCAACACGTCCGTGATGCAAGTATTACAGACTGTTTGATCATGGAACGAAAGATTTTCCCATGTTGATAACTAGGGTATGTGACAAATGGGCGCTACCACCTCCCTCTACTCATAACCTACAGATGATGAGGTCTGAGCCATGTGATGAAGATCCGAACGTAAATATAGTGCTCCAGAGTGGAATCGTGATGGGAGATGAGAAGGGGAAACAACCAGAAGACAGTAGATGGGTTCGCAAGGCCCCAACGAAAGATGCTGAGCTTGATTCAAAGTGCGCTCAGGAGACCTTCATGGAAGCTAAGAAGAGCTTCACTTAGGCCTCCACATTAGGAAGAAAAGATAAGCCTGAGCCGGAAATGGACTCCTCTATGCTCACAACTTTCTTGGAAACCTGTATGAAGTTATTGCACGACAGTGAGGCTATAAAAGGGCTACAAGAACTCATAAAAAATGCGTTGGAACTGCACAAGGTGAATTGCACGTAGTGCAAAAGATTAGCAAGCATAAGACAAGGACAGAATGAGAGATGAGACTGATTGTGAAAATAGAAGAGTATGAAATGGATCAAGTCATTTTCAACCTAGGGTCGGATGCAAATGTCCTATCGAAGCAAACTTGGGAGCGAATGGGGTGACCTACGTCTGATTTAGCTAAGGATGGCAAATTAGCAGAAAATCATACCCATGGGGCGGTTGCAAGGATTGACCGTGGATATTAAGGGAGTGAGCACGCTGGGGGATTTTCATGTAATAGAGATTGTGGATGAAAACAATCCCTACCCTGCACTCCTATGAATTGAATGGGCTACTAATATGAATGGGGTAATCAATTTGAAGAAGCAAAGGATGATCTTTGAGAATAAACCATTGCGAGTAATAATACCCCTGGATCCTACTGAAGGATCACGCTATACAGAACCACTCCATGACTATGAGAGTGATGATGATCTAGACTGCATCTATAAGATAACAGCACGAGACCAAGACTGGGTGAATCCCACTATGGATGGACTGATTACATGGGAGTAAGATATTTCCTACACTTCAGATTCCGACAAAGAAATAGAATGTTGGTATAATTGGTTACACAAAGTAACTACGCTGAATTACAATATGATGACCTGGTCACTGCATTGTGTGTCATTTGAGGTAAGAAATCTACCTACTTATGATTATCTAATTGAGGTAGATACCTTTTTGGATGCATTTTAAAGGGAGGTTCCATAAAAGCAATTCTTTCAGGCCTTCGACTAGGTACTGCGCGCTACGCTCGCAAGATGGTGGGGTATGCACAAGGGAAGCTTCGATGATTGGTGTGAATGTAGGAGGATGATGTGAGCATGGTGTGGGAAGCCTAAGATGCGACTGACAGACAAGTATGATGGAAGAACAATCTACACATGAGTTGGCCAAAGCAGAGAAGAACTTTTCCACCACTAAGCGCGAGGGGCTAGCTATGGTATATTCACTCCAGAAGTATCGACACTACTTGTTAGGAGGCCACTTTAGAATGTATACAGATCACTTCGCACTAAAGTGCGTGGTTAATAAACTTGTGTTGGGGGGTGAATTTGCAAATGGCTGTTATTATTTCAAGAGTACAATTTTGAAGTTGTTGTGAAGCCTTGACGATTGAATGCAAGACCAGACCATCTGTCATGCATCGAAATAGGGGAGGAACCTACTAATTTGAAGGAAAGATTACTTGATACGCAACTCTTTGTTGTGCGCATCACGGATGGAAATTTCATGGATACAGTACACTTTCTAAGAACTGGAACTGCGCCAAAAGGATACTTTGTCCAACAAAAGACGAAATTCGTGGTGCATGTGGTAGACTTATCTGTCATTTTTGGGCATATATACAAGATGGGGAATGATGAAAGACTGAAAAGGTATGTACCTAAGTTTGAACGAAGTAGCATCCTTGCGGACACTCATGGGGGCACCGCGGGAGGACATCATGAAGGGAGAGAAACTGCGTAGAAGATTCTATGTCTAGGGTTGTGGTGGCCAACACTTCATCAGAATTCAAAAGCATATTGCAAGGCATGTGATGTATGTTAAAGAACAAGCAGGCCATTGCGGAGGGATAAAATACCTTTGAATCCAAAAATGATGTTGAAACCTTTCAAAAAGTGGGCAACATATTTTGTATGACCCATTCAGCCTCAAGGGAAGACAGGCGCGAGGTACATTATCACTGGGACAAAGTATTTGACTCATTTGGCAGAAGGGCAGTCGGTGAAGGATTGCATGGGTGCGACTACCACAAAGTTCCTATTTGAGCATGTAGTGATGCGATTTGGATGTCCAAGGATCTTGATGAGCGACCATGGCATGCACTTCCTCAATGAGACGATTAGTGCACTAACTCAGGAATTTCAGGTGTATTGCCAAAGGAGCACACCTTATCACCCACAGGCTAATGGGATAGTGGAGGCATTCAAAAAAGTGCTTGAAAATGCACTGAATGAGGTATGAAATTCTTAGCAAATTGATTGGGACCTATGCATACCTGCAGTGTTATGGGCTTATCAGACGACATGCAAGAAGCTGACGGGATAGACACCCTTTAGGCTACTATACGGGGTTGAAGTGGTGATGCCTATGGAATACATCGTGCCTAGTCTACGCATGGTAGTGCTCATGGGTATGACAGATTGCAGAGCCCTAGAAGAGAGGCTCACATAGTTGAACGAGCTCGAAAGAGATATTTTTGGCTAGATTTCACTAGCAGGTCCAAAAGTAGTGTGAAAAGGCATGACATGACCGACATATTAAGCTATGCACCTTCAAGGTAAATGATCTAGTTTTGTTGTATGATAGTAAGTTTGATAAATTCCCTAGAAAATTCAGGATGCACTGGTTAGGGCCGTATGTTATTAAGGAGATTACCGATGGAGGAACGGTACAACTGATCAAGTTAAATGGAGAACCCTTCCTAGGAAAGGTGAATCGCAGTCACTTGAAGCCATACACCGATGATCTGCCCATGTGACTATATGAAAGTAGCATAGTCTTATTGCTTAAGGCAACTAAAAGGAGGTGTGGGAATATAAACTACACTACCCAGGTTGGGGAGCTACGCGATGTCAGGACTGCATGAAGCAATGAAATGTCACAGGGTCCACAACAACATGAAGATAGTTGCGCTAATGTACAGGTTTGCCAGAAAGTGATCGTTAAAGTCACT
Source organism: Pinus taeda (assembly GCA_000404065.3). Lineage (NCBI taxonomy): Eukaryota > Viridiplantae > Streptophyta > Pinopsida > Pinales > Pinaceae > Pinus > Pinus taeda. The sequence goes on along the minus strand of APFE030448227.1, from coordinate 12,635 downwards.
ATTCATGATTTGATGGTCTATTTGAGGCTAAATGGAGTGGGCGTCAGGCATTTAAGGTGAAATTTATGGGTTAGATTCTTGAATATCTACTACCAATCTAGGATTAATGGGTTGAATGTGGGGGGAATGGTCGGATTTGAATTCAAAAGGCCCTATAAATTACAAGTGGTTGTCCAGCAAAAAAAATTTGGCATTTTAAAAATTCAGTTGTTGCACTATCATTTCTGTATGGACCTTTCAAATTTTAAGGCTTTGAGAACAGGTTCAGTGTTTGAGAGATTGTCGAAGGAGATGCAGGACCTCCTAACTAGAATGACGTCGACACCCGAGGAAGCCGCACAAGAAATTGTGATAGTAGAAGCATGAGAGAATGCTAGAGTGATAGATGAGGTCCCTAAATCACCCAAAACACCGAGACCTAAGAAGGATAAGTAGGCTTTGATCCCAGTGCATGTCTCACCAAGAAACCCACAGAGGACCAAACTCACCTTGCAGGAAAAGGGGAAGGCCATTAATCTGGAGGCTGACGAGGAAGAATTTAAAGAAATACTGGTGGATGAGGAGGACTGGTGGGCTCCAGTATTACAAAAATGCCATTGCAACTCCTGGGACTCCCTTCTTTACTTTGATGAACCCTGTTGTTCGTAACAAACTTGGAAGAGATGGTGCTATAATCACAAGTACTAACTCGTGCCGCAGGCTGTCACTTGATCGGCTGGCACAAGTTCGCTAGGAGCTTAAGCCAACTTCTATGAGCTCTTAGAAGAAGCTTTTAACTGTGATGGATGAAATCTAACTCAAAAGTTACTAGTCTACTTGCAGAAAGAAGCTGAAAGCTGAAAGGAAATGTAAACCCTAGCAAACCATAGTTTTACCGACTAACCCTACTGGTGCAAGAAAAGAGATGAAAGCTGCAGAAATGGATGCCATTGACTCTTGGAAAGGTAAAATGCATGTGAATAAGCTACTGCTGCAGGAAAATATGGAAAAAACACCTTTTTGTATTTTTGAGTAATTTTGCGTAATTATTATGCATGTGCTTTAACTATTTTTTACCATGCAGAGGTTGATTGGCGAAAGGAAATAGAGTGGGTGCTTGCACGAGGTTGGGAAGGTGGGAAGAGGGCCTAAGGAGTCCCTAGCACCCTTCTAGAGAGTTTCAAGTGATCAGATCTCGAAAAACTGCTCACGTGAACTTCTACAAGAAGTTTGCAGAGGTTTTACAAGATGTTCTACACGATGTTCTACAGGAAGAGCCGAAAGAGGATTTTAGAGGGTTGACGGTGGAAAAATAGGTGGGAAAGTGGAAATGGAGGATGGATGAGGATGTGAAGGGGTCTAGGACCTGGTAAATGAAGCTGAGGAGCGATGAAGGTGGTTGGATTTGTTCAAGGATGGAAGGAGTAATGCTGCACAAGAATGTAGAAATTAGGTCAAATTGGAAAAGTGTGGCAAATGAAGCGAAGGAATCTGGAATTAGGGGTTGGAATAGGTTGTATGATGAAGTAAGGATAGGTAGGGATGTATTATAGTTTCTCTACACACTATGTCTCAAAATTGATCGAAGAGAGACTTAAAAAACAGAGATCTATCCATTTTGACCTAATTTGACCTAAAAACCAGAAACATGATGAACAAAAGGTTATAAATAGGAAATAACGCAAGATAACTATGGAAACCTAAGCAAGAATAGATCTATATATGCAAGTACAACTGGTATCAACTTTTCCAACTAAAAATCTAACACTAGCAATTGCATTGAAAGGCAAAAATAGTGTTTTTGTGGCAGCAAGTATGCCTAGGTCTCAGCTCATGGTCCCAAGGAGGGAGAGATAAGATCAAGGATTGCGTAATGGCCTTTTTGCAGATATTTTTTATTATCAAACTTCCAAATCAACCTAAAGCATGAAAAGCTACTTTAATCATCAAAAACAACCTAAGTAACAAAGTAAGATCTTAACCTAAATAGCAGAAATTATTCCATGAATGTAAGAAAAACACATAAAAGTATAGAGAGGAGGTATTGACACTTGGGTTAGGCCCAAACCCAAGAGCTATAGCCTCCTAAGGAAAGATTCGAGCTGGTGTAAAGTGAAATTTATCTCCATTTCTCAAAAAATAATCATGTCACAAAAGTGTTTACAGCAAGAGCTCGAAAATGAGCTGAAAGGCAGAGCAGCACTAAAGTGTGAAAAACATTTGTTCAATAGCTAAACTATCAAGGCTTGAAGCCTTCCTACTTATGCACCATGATGACCTCCAACAACCTTCCTTAACTTGAGGGGCTTGGCTGCTCAAAATTGCAAGTAATCAGCCACTTCACAAAATCTGCTCGGCTGCCCTTGGAAATCATCTTTGGTGGGTTGTTGAACTCAGAGCTGATGGTGGAGAACTTGAGGAAGGGGCCATTTAGTGTAGGAGACACCCTTCCTAACAGTCCTTAGCCTTGTTCCCTTGTATTTGGCTGTCAACTGGCTCATAAATGCTTGACCTTGGTCCAAAAGATGTCCAAAAATCTGCAATAAGCACGTATTAGACTTTGTGGTCAAGTGACTATTCTCATTCATGCAATTAACATAAATATATTCAAAAGCATGCATAAAACTATGAAGAATGGTGGATTAATCGATAATAATAGGAAAAATGAGCCCAATAAGTTACCCATTTTTGGGGCTCATCACAATACCAAGACCCAAAAATACCACCACAATGTCAAGTCCAATCCTCCTCAAAGTCACCTCCAACTATAGTTAACTCTTCTCAAAGTCAACGATGGTTAAAATATCCGAGTATGGTCAACACTATGAAATTCTAAACTTGTAGTGGGAGGAAAAAAATTGGCCTTGTGGAAACCCCAGAAAATTTGGCCTTCTCCACAAAAATTACATTCCACACATGCGAGCTTTCTCTAGGTCAAAAATTCGGTCGAACGTGAACTATTCTTCTTGCTTTTAACTTCATCCTTCTCTCTCTTTTGACTTGCTTCAACTCCTCTTCTTCACTCGTTTCAAATGTATTCTTGTTGGTCGAATGGATGAGCTCCAATAGGGTTGAAATTCCTTCTTATATATAACTATCCAAGAGTTCAAATGTCTCTTGGATTCCTAGGCTGACTTGTTCCAAGGAGGGTCGAATTTGACCATTTTGGTGGACTTTGACTCAAACAAAAAATCAATTTTATTTTTCTTACAAATGTCCAAATGGGATGTGACTCAAGTACATTTTCTATGACAAAATATTTTTTTTTTTACTCCTTTTTACTCTTTGAGCATGAACATGCTTTGACTAAAATAAAAATAGAAGAATGAATATGATAAATATATTAATGATGAAAATACATTACATTATGAATACTGACACTAGTTACAATTTCAACACTCCCTCTTAACTAGGGAGGTATGCATAATGACTCAACATGATATATTCAAGTTGAAATATTCATAGAAAAAAGGATCTATATTGATAAGAATCAATGATCATAACCAACATTTTCAAACTACCAAGGCCTTCACAAGTAAACTCTATCTCTCCACTAGATCAGAGCACAATGTTGGGAGGCATAAATTTGGACACCACCGCCTCTTTGAGGCACATACCCCACCTGGTTTTTCACCAAGGCATGTCCTCACAAGACCATTTCCTAATCCATTGTCACAATACTTGACACAAGGAAATATTGGTCCTTAGGACTATTCTTATGTTAGATCAATCTACTTGACTTACGACGGTCAATCTTGGTCACAGTACAAATCTTCAAAGAATATCGATCCTTGATGGTTATCTAATCCACCATTCTCTCCTACCAGTATCCATGCACTAGGATTACGGTTGTTAATCCTGGCCATAGTACATAACACATGGAGAACACGATGTCCACCCTCACTCCCTCTCAACTATGGAGGAGATATACACAAGCCTAAGCTTGTCTAAAAAATACTCATCCTTTTATGGAAAGGAACTTCATTAACGCGTCAACTACCTATTCTTTCGTGAAAATTTTTTGTAGCTTCTCAGCTCCTATTGGCATCATATTCTTGAATCATATAGTGCTTCAACCTTCTTGGTTCTCTAACAATCTTCATGAAACTTTGATCAATATGATAATCAAATCAAACATGTCATCAAGTAGTCTGTCAAACACCTTATGGAGCCAAACTTCTTCATAATTGACTGTATAAGCCTTCACATCTTGTTCCTTCAAATTGCAACAAAATTCCACTTCATTCTCTTCCAAGAAATCATATAAGTTCCCAACCATCAATAGTATCTTTATCATCATTAGTACTGCCAACTCAATTGACTTGTCCTTGAATAAATCATGCATCTAATAAGCTCAAATAATGACTTATCCATCTAATATCTCACAACTCCCTCTTTGCAACTGAGGTAAGTGAACTTATTCCCTTTTATTAAGTCTTTCTTTCATGCTTCCATCTAATCAACTTCTTTGATGCATACTTCAAAATGCTCTCTCCTTCTTCATTTACGTCTATTAAGATTCAAATAAATATTCATGCTTTGCTACAATCTTCCAGTTCTTCCATCTACTAATAAATCTTAGATAATTCTTGATTTAACGCATCAGCTACCTATTCTTCTGTGGAGATTTGTTGTAGCTTCTCAACTCCTATCTGCATCATATTCTTGAATCATATAGTGCTTCAACCTTCTTGGTTCTCTAACAATCTTCAAGCAACTTTGATCAATATCATAATCAAATCAAACATGTCATCAAGTAGTCCATCAAACACCTTATGGAGCCAAACTTCTTCATATTTGATTGTATAAGCCTTCACATCTTCTTCCTTCACATTGCAACAAAATTTTCCTTCATTCTCTTCCAAGAAATCATATAAGTTCCCTACCATCAATAGTATATTTATCATCATCAGTACTACCAACTTAATTGACTTGTCCTAGAATAAATCATGAATCTAATAAGCTCAAGTAATGACTTATACATCTAATATCCTACAACTCCCTCTTTCCAATTGAGGTAAGTGAACCTCTTCCATTTTATTAAGTATTGCTTTCATGTTGCCATGTAATCGAATTTTTTATGCATACTTCAAACTACTCTCTCCTTCTTCATTATGTCTATTAAGATTTAAATAAATCTTCATGATTTTCTACAATACTCCAATTCTTCCATCTGCTAATAAATCTTAGATAATTCTTGATTTGACCTACAAACTTTATTAGAAGACTACGAAAGAACAAATATCATTGGGAAAAGTGCATAGACAAAATAACGATAGTTAGTAATCAATGAAAGGAGATGTGGAATACTTATTTTTTTAGGAGAATCAAGTCCCTCTTAGTCTTGTAACTTTCACCAACCTTGTCCTTACGTCAACATGATATCATTCTTGTCATACTTAAGAGCTAGATTTTCTTGTTACATTAGAAACTATTAGTTAAGGTTTTGTTCCTATGGTTTTCTAAACCAAACCTTTGTTAGTTTTTACAAACCCTAGATGCTTCAAGACATGCCATTCTTTTAAAAGTTGTAATTTGTACAAGTAAACTAATGTTTTAATTATAAGCCTTAGAAATTCTATTGACATGCCTTATATAAATAGAGTTCATTTCATTCCTTAATTACAAAACACAATCTTCACATGCAAGGATAAACTTCAAATGTTATATCAACGATCTCTAATATATCTATGTAGACCCATCACTATAAATGATCATAGGATTGTTAGCTTACTCTTCATGGTCATTACTTAGATGTAATCATGACCTAGAGTTATATGCAATATAAGTTACGAAAAGAACAAAATTAGACATGCCTCTTCAACTTTACTTGTCCATCCTTTACAACATAGATTATTTACCTCTTCTTTAGTGGACATATATCATTTTTCTTAAACAAAGGAACCTCATATTTTCAACCATCGAACTATGATGTGAACCATAAATACTACTCACGATGTTTTTCCAAATACATTGTCTATATTCTCATAGGTCTTCCACAGTGTTCACAAAATTTCATAGATGGTTCTTATAGGTTCAGTCCCTTCCACTATATACCATTGACAAGATGATCTTTTTTATCCTTAGGTATTTCAACTTCTGTCCTTTGCATATATTATGGTGTAATGTCCCTCAATTATTATCATAGAAACGTGTGAGAGATAAATACATGTATTTTCGTAATGCAAAGAGACAAAACTTTGCTCAAGCTGCCATGGAATTGAGTCTCGAATTCTTCCATAAGAAATTCATCAACTCATAAATTTTCTCTATCGTGGGAAATTCGGGTTTCTAAATAATTTTTATCTTTGTCATAGAGAATTAAAATCAATTTCACACATAGTTCTCATCTTCTATCACACCACAAAGTATCGCCACAGATTCATATTGCTTCAAATATTTGTATCTTTTCAGAGTATCACTATAGGTTCAGATTGTTCATAATTGCTACCACACATTTGGATATGCTTTAAGATCATGTTTATTTTTGGAAAGGTTTCAAATATTTTTCAAGCCTCTTTATTAAATACTTCATAAATTTTCAATGATAGGTAGAGTATCATCCAAGGTCACTCATCAATCTAGGGCAACTACACTTGAAGACTCCAAATAGGTTCCAAGGCTTTTCCAATAAGGCTTTACAATGAGTGTATTCAACAATCTTCAATGCTCCAAAATGTCTTCAATAGTCCTTTCAAGTAACTTCCAAGATGTTTTCTCACCTACCTCAACCACTGCCACTAGGCTTCTCTAAATGATGCCTCTAATCTGCTTCAAAAAATGCTCAATTTCCAAGATTTGTCTTCAATTATAGTTTGATTATTTCACAAGAAAAGATTCAATAGGTTGAATGTATAAGGTCATAGGTAAAATTATAAGACTAAGATTGTAGGCCACAAAACCAAGGAGGAATGGGTCTTAGGTCCAAATCTAAGATGCCACAAGTTCGAAAGGAAGGTGTCACAATTTTGAGAAATAGGTGCCACAGGTTCGAAAGGGAGGTTCAAAATTCTACAGAAGATGTACACGTGATTCAAATATCTTCTTCTAATAGTATGTCACATGAAACTCAAATGTATGCCTAGAATTTTACTCCTTGTTAGTTCATACTATGCTTCTTTAAAGCTTGGTTTACCTTTTCCAACTTAATGCTCCTGTCTTTACTATAGCTCTAATACCATGTTGAGAAACCAAGAATAGGGTAGATTAGGATTGATTCATCTTATCTTGATAATTAGTTGTGAATGTTTAATGTATTCTTAGTACTTATTAAGTGTTCTTCATCAAGAAATTATACAAATGTTCAGCATTTTAAGAAATTCAAAGAGATAAGAGACACAAAAATTAGGCTCCAAACCAAGGCAAAACCCCAGTGGGGGAAACCCAAAAATCCTTCTCTTATAGAATCAAATAAAAATGATATATCCAAGACCAAGACCAAGATACAAAACTGCCACCAAAATGTCAAGTCCAATCCTCCTCCAAGTCACCTCCAAATCAATTCAACTCTTTTAGAAGTCAAAGATGGTCAAATTGTCCAAATTTGTTCAACACTATCAATTGGTCTATTTATTGTTGAAGGACTAGAAACATGGAAAAATTGATTGCTAGTCTAAGGTATGATGAAAAGTTGGATGAGTTGTCCAAGTATAGTACTTGGAAAGAAAGGATCAAGTTAGTCTTGTTAGTGAACAAGAAATGGGAGTTTGCTCACACAAAGATTGTTAAGCCAACAACTCCTAAATTGTTGGCTAAGTTTGAAGAGTTGGATGAGAAGGCCAACCTAATCATCCTAGATAGAGTAAATGATCACTTAACACCTCATATCACTGGGAAGAACACTTCACATGATATGTGGAAGGATCTTCTGAACTTGTTCAAGAATAAGAACGAGAACTAGATGATGGTATTGAGAGAGAAGCTCAAGAGCACCAAGATATTGGATGGTGAGGGCATGACTCTATATCTAATTAGGGTTTCTCAATATCATGATGAGCTAGCTTCCATTGTGATAATTTTCCAAATTCAGAATCAATGGGGACTACCTTGAAGGGCTTCACCAAGGAATGGAACCCATTTATCAAAGGAATAGTTGCTTGAGACAAGTTGTCAGATTGGAACAATTTATGGGATGACTTCATCCAAGTGGAACTGTGGGATGAGGATCTTCATAAGAATAAGTCTGATGGAAAGAACGTGGCTCTTTCTAGTAAGATGAAGGGAAAAGCGAAGAAGGAATTGAGAAAGCTGAAGTGTTTCACATGTGGTGAGCATGGTCATTATGCGAGAAAGTGTTCACGTCAGAAGAAAGGAGATAATAAGAAGAAGAAAGAGATTGTAATGGCTGCTACATCTACAGTCGAGCAGGATGACTTCACAAGAAGGTTTGAAGAGGATTTTTCTCTTTCCTTTCATTTATATGAGGGCACCATTGATGAGGGTGCATGGTTCATTGATAGCAAAGCATCAAAGGAAGTATTCAAGACTCTAACTAAATGGGACTCTAAATATCACATGGAGGTTGGTGATAAGAGTTAGAATATTGTAAAAGGGTTAGGTATGGCGCCATTCAAGATGGAGTCAGAAGGTCTGCTATGAGTCTATGATGTACTATGGGTACCATAACTCAAGCACACCATGTTATATGTCCCAATTATTGAGGCTAAGTGGTTTGAAGTATTGTTCCCATTGAGAAACTAAGCATAGGGTAGATTAGGCTTGATTCCTCTTAAATTGATAATTACTTGTGAATTTTGATGTCTTCTTATTACTTTTTAAGTGTTCTTCATCAATAACTTATAAAAATGTTCAGTCTTTCAATAAAATCAAAGAGACAAGAGACACAAAAATTAGGCTCCAAGCCAGGGAAAAAACCAACAAGGGGGAAAACCCAACAATCCTTCTCTGATATAATCAAATCATAATGAGATATCCAATACCAATACCAAAAAATACCACCAAAATGTCAATTCCAATCCTCCTCCAAGTCACCTCCAACTCCAGTCAACTCTTGTCAAAGTCAACGATGGTAAAACTGTCCAAATATGGTCAACACTCTAAAATTTCAAACCTGTAGTGGGAGGCCAAAATTAGGCCCTATGGAAACCTCAAAAAATTTGGCCTTCTCCACAAAAATTACAATCCACACATGCAAGCTTTCTCTAGGTCAAAAATTCAATCAAACTTAGAATATTCTTCTTGCTTTTGACTTCATCCTTCTCTCTCTTTTGACTTGCTTGGACTTCTCTTCTTTGCTGGCTTCAGATGTATTCTTGTTGTTCGAATGGATGAGCTTTAATAGGGTCGAACTTCCTTCTTATATATAGCTATCTAGGAGGTTTAATGTCTCTTGGAGGCCCAGGCCAACTTGTTCCAAGGAGGGTCAACTTTGACCATTTCGGTGGACTTTGACTCAAACAAAAAGTCAATTTTCTTTTTATTACAAATGTCCAAATGGGATGTGACTCAAGTACATTTTCTGTGAAAAAATAATTTATTTTTGACTCTTTTTTACTCTTTGAGCATGAAGAACAACTTTGATTAAATATAATAATGAATATGATAAATATATTAATGAAGAAAATACATTACATTATGAAGACTGACATTAGTTAAAATTTCAACACTCCCTCTTAACTAGGGAGGTAGTCATAATGAATCAACAAGATATTCTCAAGTTGAAATATTCATAGAAGAAAGGATCCAGATTGATAAGCATCAATGATCATAACCAACATTGTCAAACTACCAAGGTCTTCACAAGTAACATCTATCTCTCCTCTAGATCAGAGCACAATGCGCAGAGGCATAAATTTGGACACCACCGCCTCTCTGAGGCACATACCCCACCCAGGTGTTCACAAATGCATGTCCTCACATGACCATTTCCTAATCCATTGTCATAATACTTGACACAAGGAAATGTTGGTCCTTAGGACTATTCTTATCTTAGATCAATGTATTGGACTTACGTCAGTTAGTCTTGGTCAGAGTACAAATATTCAAAGAATATCGGTCCTTGATGGTTATCCAACCCACCATTCTCCCTAACAGTGTTCATGCACTAGGCCTACAGTTTTTAATCCTGGTCATAGTACATAACACATGGAGAACACGATGTCCACCCTCACTCCCTCTCAACCAAGGAGGAGATCCCCACTACCTCTCAACTAGGGAGGCGATATCCACAAGCCTAATATTGTCTCAAAAATACGCATCCTTTCATGGAAAGGAACTTCATTAATGCATCAACTACCTGTATTTCTGTGGAGATTTTTTGTAGCTTCTCGGCTCCTATCTATATCATATTCTTAAACCATATAGTGCTTCGACCTTCCTTGTTCTATGACAATATTCATGCAATTTTGATCAATATCATAACCAAATCCAACATGTCATCAAGTAGTCCATCAAATACCTTATGGAGACAAACTTCTTCATAGTTGATTGTATAGGCCTTCACATCTTCTTCCTTCACATTGCAACAAAATTCTGCTTCATGTTCTTCCAAGAAATCATATAAGTTCCCAACCATAAGTATTATCTTTATCAACATCAGTACAACAAACTCAATTGATGTGTCCTTCAATAAATCATGTATATAATAAGTTCAAGTAATGACTTATCCACCCCACAACTCCCTCTTTCGAACTGAGGTAAGTGAACTTCTTCCTTTTTATTAAGTCTTGCTTTTGTGCTGCCATCTAATTGACTTCTTTGATGCATACTTCAAACTACTCTCTCCTTCTTCATTTACATCTATTAAGATTCAAATAAATCTTCATGCTTCGCTACAATATTCAAATTCTTCCATCTGCTAATAAATCTTAGATAGTTCTTGATTTGACCTACGAAATTTATTAGAAGACTATGAAAGAACAAATATTATTAGGCAAGGTGCATAGACAAAATAACAATGGTTAATACTCAAGGAAAGGAGATGTGGAATACTTAATTTTTAGGAGATTCAACTCCCTTTTAATTTTGGACCTTTCATCAACCTTGTCCTTACATCATCATGATGTCTTTCTTGTCATACTCAAGAGTTAGGTTTTCTTTTTACAACAAAAACTATTAGTTAGGGTTTTGTTCCTATTGTTTTCTAAATAAAACCTTTGCTAAGTTTTACAAATCTTAGATGCTTCAAGACATGTTATTCTTTTAAAAGTTGTAATTTTTACAAGTACACTAATGTGTTAGTTATAAAACCTAGAAATTTTATTGACATGCCTTCTATACATGGAGTTCATTTCATTCCTTAATTAAAAAACATAGTCTTCACATGCAAGGATAAACTTCAAATGTTATATCAACGATCTCTAATATATATATGTAGACCCATAACTATAAATGATCATAAGATCATTAGCTTACTCTTCATGGTCGTTACTTATATGTAATCATGGCCTAGGGGACTTAATGTTATATGTAATATAGGTTATGAAAAGAACAAAATTAGACGTACCTCTTCAACTTTACATGTCCATCCTTTGCAACATAGATTATTTACCTCTTCTTTATCTAACATATATCATTTTTCTTCAACAAAGGTACCTCAAATCTTTAACCAATGAACTAGGATGCGAACCATAGATATTACTCACAACATTTTTGCACATACATTGTCTATCTTCTCACAAGTCTTCCACAATGTTTACAAAATTTCATGGATGTTCCTTATAGGTTCGTTCCCTTCCACTATATACCATTGACAAGGTTATCTTTTGTATCCTTATGTCTTCAAACTTTTGTCCTTCGCATATATTACGGTGTAAATCCCCTCAAGTATTGTCATAGAAACATATAATATATAAAGACATATATTGTGATAATGTAGAGTGATAGAACTTCGCTCAAGTTGCCATAGGATGAAGCCTTGAATTCTTCCATTAAGAAATTCATCAACTCGGAAATTTTCTTTGTCATGGGAAATTTAGGTTTCTAAATAATTTTTATCTTTGTCACAGAGAATTCAAATCATTTTCACACATAGTTCTGATCTTCTATCGCGCCACAGAGTATCACCACAGATTCATATTGCTTCAAAGATTTGTATATTTTTAGAGTATCACTATAGATTTGGACTTCTCATAAATTCTACCACACATTTGGATCTACTTCAAGATCATGTTTAGTTTTGGAAAGGCTTCAAAGAGTTTTCAAGACTCTTCATTAAATACTTCATAAATTGTCAATGATAGGTAGAGTATCATCCAAGGTAACTCATCAATCTAGGGTTGCTACACTTGAAGACTCCAAATAGGTTCCAAGACTTTTCCAATAAGGATTTACAGTGAGTGTCTTCAACAATATTCAATGCTCCAAAATGTCTCCAATATTCCTTGCAAGTAACTTCAAAGATGCTTCCAGACCTACCTCAACTGTTGATATTGCAACAAGATGATGGAGCTTAGTGAAAAGAGTCGCCTTCACTAAGTGGGCCCGCAGGCAAATTATGGCACAAGTTCTGTTTTTGGATCACATCAGGGATGATCACAGTAGGAGTGACCACAGCAAGGATGATCACAGCAGGAGTGATCAAATTCTATTTTTAGACTGGCTGTCAAAAATAGAAAAGTCAAATATTATTGTCTTATAATAATATTTAGACTATAAACTTTATCTTATTCTCTTGGAGCACTTCAGTTTGAGCTACA
>APFE030448218.1:0-10791 GCA_000404065.3 Pinus taeda | reverse complement strand
TGATGAAGTGAAGGTGTACTATATGTACTTAAGCAACCTCTTAGATCTTTTTGTCGTTTGGGGGTGTTGTTTGTGGTCAATTTATCTTCCTAAGATGGAATGGAGATTTTATAAACAAATGAGTGATAGTGTGTGTAAGGTGATTTCTAAATGAGTGAGTGTGTGTTACTGGTGGTTTCTAACTACCTTCTAAACTTGCAAAGAAAAGGCTTGAAAGAAATAACTTGAAATGAAAATGAAAGCAAAACAAAAAAAACCACTTTCTAATAGCACTAGTCACTACTCATGCTGCTGTAATAAAAAGATAAGAAAAAAAACTACTTTAAAGACCAGTTATAATGTTTAACTCTTCCTAACTCTCTGCTTCTAACATATGGTATTATGTGAAACACGATCAAGAAGTAGTTAGAAATAAGTCTAAAAAGTACTCAAAGCAAGCTGTAATTTATCAGTATTCTGATCTCTTAAAGATGAATAGCTTATGATAAAGAGACCATCAATATGTTAGCATACAACTTGAGAAACTAAACTAGAAATCAGCTAGGAAAACAGAGTAAAGGCAGCAAATATGAATATGACAACTGAAAATACTATTAGAGATAAAGCAAATACACAAAGACACACAATCCCGGGCTAACACCTGCAAAAGACAGTCCTGATCAGTCTAAAGTAAATGCTAGAAATGAAATGACAGTGAAAGTAAATCAAATCTGTACATGTGTTAAAGAAAAGGAAAATTGCTGAATTCAAAAGAAGGAAATAGCAAGAACATAAAGGTAAATTACTGTACAAAGGCTGTTATGAACGGGGACCCTCCATCCACAAATCCCAAAGAAGAATCAGCTACGTAAAGGAGTCAAAACAACAGTCTTCTATTAATTCATAATGCAGAAATTACAGTCAAAAGTGCTGAAACAGCAGCTTCAAAACAGAGTTTCTGTGCTCACTAAAAGCGTAGCAATTACATAAACAAAACAACTAAAAAATAATCCTTAAGCGTGCGCAGACGCTGGATTTTATAAGCAAGTGAACAACTGCCTACTGCGTAAAATATGAAACTGGAAATTAACTGACAACATGCTAATTAAATGGTTCAGCAACACGTCAATAGGTTCGTGGGTGATCTGGAAGGTACGGTCGTCATGGAGGTTGAATCCAAGGTTGGATCCTGTCTCCCATGACCTGCGTAGAGTGGAGGAGTTGCCATTTGGAGTGACGTAACCTTTTAGCTCACGCAACACTGTTTGAGCTGGCTTTGTTGACCGAAGTTGGATCCTCGTTGACTGGAGGTATGCATGGCGTTGCTGACCAAGCCAATAGCACAGGAACCTTCAACACCTTCATTCCCACGTGCCCATGTGATTCGTTTTTCAAAATGACACGTGGAACATGAAGATCAATGAAAAAAGGCTACGGAATTGCTGAATGGCTGCGGAATTGCCAGACAGCTGCGGAAACTCTGTGCATATGTCAAAAATCTAGACAAACAGTCAAACATTTAGCAAAGTCAACCAATCATGCTTAAAGACATCAAATGTAATGATCTGGGTAAGTTTATGAGGAAAATAGGGCAAAAGAGAGGGATAAGTGAGGAAAAGCTGTAGGTAATGATGGATAAATAGGTGCAAGTTAGAGGCTCTACAGTATCCTGCCACAAATTATGCCCTTTTCTTATTACAACGGTACTTATTGTTAAAGACTAAATCCATAAGAGATGGGAAGCCAATCGAATTAAAGACAACTGAAGAATTTATAAGTTTTTGTATGGAACATGGGGCAACAGTCCAACGGCTTCTTTGTGAATTTTATCTGCATAATTTTGTATTAGAAGAAGAAGTGGATAAGAATCCTATCCCTTTTGTTGGGGACATTCAGTTCCAAGCTTTTATCTCTTTTGCAGTTAATCAACTTAAGTGGTTTAAGGCTTATAATTCGTTCCAAAGATATGAACATGTGTTGGATCTCTGGGTAAGGAGTGAGACTACTCACCCTTTGCAATTGTTTGCTAAACATAAAATGTTAATGACACAAGAGGGCGTGATTAAAATTTTAGGGCCCATACATAAGGAAATTGTGCAGAAAGGAACATCATATTTCCTCTCCATTCAGGAAATATCCCTGATTGCATCCAAAATGAGACGGATGATCTCAACTAACAGTGTTAAGGAAAGAGAACCATTTAATTATGGGAATTTCAAAGCTCCTGCGAGCCGGTTGATCACATACAACAATCTTATCTTGAGGGAAGGGCCTTATTGGTTGGGATGTCGATTTAGGAGTCCCATTATTTGGTATCCTCCTGAAGGGTATCAGTCTGACTATGAGTTGCCTGAAGGACACGAAAAGGAAACCTTTGCATTTCTGGCACAACATCATGGTTTTAGGCCTGATAACGAAACCTTCTTTCCAGCTTACTCCTTAACTACATTACATAGGAACTATTCATTTTTCATGAGGTCATGAAACAAGGTAAGTCGGCGAGTATGTTGAGTCGTGCAATAGGTATGTATTTACTCTTGATTGCACTATCTTTTTCCTCTTTGCTTATCCATTTTGTGCCATGATATAATAACATATTGATAGGATTTTGATAAGGGATGAATGAAACTACTCTTAATACGATTTGACTGTCCAAACTAACTCTCATTTCTTTTTATGTAGAAAAATAGCAGATGGAACAACTGTTGTTCCAAAGTCGGAACAACAAAAGCTACTCAAGGGAAATGGGGTACGTCGTGTGCTGTCGAACCAAGGAACAAATCAAGAGGATCAGTACAAGATGAAAGAATTGTCTGAAGATAGCATTTAGTTGTGAATCCCTCGAGATCTCTTGATCCTGAGTGACCACATTTATCTTTTTACTTTTGACTATAAAGAGAAAAATTGAAGGAAGAAAGGGAAATCTCGCCTTTTATTTCAATTGTAATTTTAATTTAAAGAAGCATGATTCTGAAGAACGAGATCGTATTGTAATGACAAGTGAATTTTATAATTAATATATAACTTGTGTTACTGTTCATTCGGATATTCTAAAGTAGCTAAGCAGTATTCGTTGGTGGCTAGGGCCCGGTCTTTGGTGGATCTTATTGTTGTTCCTTGTTTTATACTTTTCCATTTCCTGCAAGTTTATTCTACTTTACAACTTTGCAATTGATTTACTTTTGTTAATTCGGATTTCGGGTATTCATTTCATTAATGCGCAATTCTAATTGGTTTTATTTATTCATGTCGTGGATTGAAGTAGTCATCAATTAAAGAATCATTTTTGATTAATTAAAGGATAGAGTGTTATTGATTGGATCAAATGATTTCCTTCTATCCAGTAGTTTAAGTCCAGCCGAAAGAGAGCAGTTAATGCTATGGTGCTCTCGATTGATTATCATTTGAATTGGTTGATTAAGATTGAATTATGGTTTTGTTTGAGATTGAGTCATAATTCTTAGATGAATTACTTCCCTTAAAGTTACAAGCTTGAGATTTGTGATTGCATCCATTTACTCTTGTATTGAATTTAATAACTTATTTTAAAGCATTACTCTCTGGATTTATAGCTTGCACATATTGTGTACACTCTTGGAACAAAGGACTTACCCAGGTTGATAATTAATGTGAGGTAATTAGGAGTTTTAAAAGACAAATTTTAGCACCCAACAATAGCATAGATCAGGTGGTTCTTTGGTTTATTTGTTTTGCATACCGTGTGGAAAAATCTAACCTCTCTATACAACCTAAGTTGTTCTCCCCCATAAATTGGAATAGTGGCATAAGACATGTCCATTTGAAGAGTTCCCCCTAATTTGGCACAACAAGACCTTGAAAGGAGCTTTCCAAATTTGGGAGGGATGTTAGTGACAACAATATCTAAGACTATGCTCTTTATTGGGATTTGGGAAAGAGTGAGTACTAAATCTTTAATCAATCCTAGACAAGGTACCCTTTTGGAATCAAAGGTGTACAAATCATGATAGGATCTAGTTATGTCTATATTTAAATGATCCATGATGGTTTTTGGCATGAGATTGTGTGATGATCCAGAATCAAGCATACAATTATATAGCATGGAGTCATTTGTCTTTAGTGTCACATAGAAAGGGGGTGCTATTTCATCTGTCATATCTGAGATAGGACCAAAGACAACTGCTGGTTTTTCATCTTGAAGGCTAATAACATCACTTTCAGCATCAACAAAGGTGTTTTGTATCCATTTGGAAACTTGATTTTTATATCCAGGGTTTTTCGAAAATTCTGAAAGTGGTATAGGGATTTTAACTCTTTCTAACTCCTTTTCAACCTTGAATGAAGTTAAGGCAATTTTTTCAATTTGAGTTGTATCAGTTGACTGATTTAATGGTTGAATAGTAGTTGTATGAGTTTCAACAGTTTTTGTATGAGGTTCAATTATTGGAGGTTCCTTATGAGGTCTTCGAGGGCCAAGTCTAGGTCTAAGATCATATCTTTTGTTCAGTTCTGCAATTAGGAATTCAAAGAAGGCATGGTATTTGGAAGCCTTTGAGGATTCTTGATCTTATTTAACTTGCTTATTTTGTGAAAGAGGAATAGTAGTGGTCTGACCAGAAGAGGTATCCATATTGTTAATGTCTTCAGTGATAGTTATGGTATTGTCATCAGGTTGTTGATCATCTATCAGTAAATGAGTTGGAACCTGTTGATTATTACTAGGTCTTTGAAGAATTTTCAATTGTAAATTTCTTTTTTATTGACCTTGATTTTGATTTTGAGGTTGAGTTACAGTTTGTTGAACTGTTCTAGGTTGATTCTCAATCTTGGAAATTCTATTGGATAGATTTCTAAGAAGGGAAGTGATCTCATCAATCTCAGAATCTTCAGTTTTAGTTGAAGAAGTAGAGGCATCTTGACTAGATTTAAGCTTTCTTTGGGCCTTTTCCTCTTTAGCTTTTAAAGTGGATGAGGCGGCCATGTTTTCTTCTACCTCTATAGCATTAGTTTGCATGTCTTCAAGAGTCCTTGAAGTTATTTCTCTTAACATTGCAGCAAAATCATCTTCAGAGGATTTTGAAAACCTAGATTTGATTGCTGCTACAGGGGGTTTGCAATCAAGGGGCATCTTATGATAAATTTTGTTGAACCTTTTAATAAAATCAGATACAGGATCACCAAATTTTCTTTTAAGTTCTTCAAACTCAGTCAAAAAGTAAAGATAATCTTTCTTCACACCCCATTGGTTTTTGAATATATTTGTTAACTCTTCCCAAGACCTAATGGAATTCGCAGGTAACTACCTAAATCAGGTTCTTACATTTCCCTCAAGAGATTGAATGAACAACCTCATATAGACATTTTCTTGCTCAATGTTCGTATTATCTGCAAAATCTAGAAATGCTTGAAGATGGTCCTCAACTGAGGAACCAGTTTCTCCATTATAGCTAGGAAGATGTTTTAAATATCCTCGAGGAAATGCATTGAGGTTTTCAGTTAAAACTAAAGCTACATATCTAGCCTATACAATAGGTTGGAATTCCATAGTAGAAGATGATGTGTGAGATGTTTGTGTAGATGTTGAAGAAGAAAAAGAGGAAGATGGTGATAAATAAGGTGTATACCTATGTGGAGTTGAGGAAGGAGGAGATGAATAAGGAGTAGATCTCCTATATGACTTTAAGGGAGTCTTAATAACTAACTTCTGAACCTATGACTGAATATACTCTTTTGTTTCAAAGAGTAGATTTGAATAAATAGAAAAGGTCCCCTCAAGTTGTTCAAAAGTGGAAGGGAATGAATAAGTAGTGGAGGATATGAAGTCTATAGGTTTGTATTTAGGTAAATGAACACCCAAGTCAGACTTAGATTTAGGTGATCCTATTGGTAGTGGGGGTTCCTAACATGTTTCAAGTGAATGAATGAGGAAAGATGATTTGAAATCAACTCCCCTGTCTAAAAGTTCGGAAGCCCTTGGTGATAATTGTGCCCAATCTGGATTGGATGGAATTTTTCTATAGGGATCAAATGGTAATATATCTTAAGGCTGCAAGGCTAAATAGGAAGAAGATGGTTGAATTCTTCTTTTGGAATTGACCTTTCTCACAAGTTTTTTTGGATTTGACAGAGGACTAACTGTGTCAGGTTCAAAATGAGATCTAGTGTGCTTAAAAGGTGCCAGTTTGGCACAGTGGAGTCACCAGGTGAAGAATTTTGACCTATCTAGACCTTTTTTCACCTTTAAAGGAATAGGATTTATATCATTGTTCCCGAAAAACTAATCAAATTCGAATCCTCGACAACGACGCTAGATTGATATTGTTCCTCTGAGATGATAATGGTTAATTGGTCATGCCAGAGCATCTACGATATTTTTTTTAGGGGTTTTGGTTTTGGTTTTTATGGAGGACCAATACATAGAACAAACTGTAAGAATGATGTATTAACTCTTTTATATTGTACTAATAGAAAATCAAAGGGTTGTTATTTAACTTCACACAATGATTTGAATTTATAAGGTGACTAGAAAGAATAGTAAGGAGATATGATTAATTTAGATTTCAGAAAGAAAGATAAATTGTCATAAGTGGGAAAACCTTTGTCCAATGTTCAAAAGTTAAGCAAACTATGCTTAAAATTACATAACATGCTGACAATGTTATGATTTAGAGTGAGCATTTCAGACGAACAGTCCAATATCTCAGTCTCTTTATGATAATAACTTCAGAAGGAATTTTAAGAATAATTGTAACACATTTAGTCTCACCTGATATCTCTATGAAACTTAATCATATGCAGAATAAACATAATGAATGAAACACATGAAGAACTTATAGAAGAAAATTAGACTGTATGACACCAAATTCAAAATCCTTTTCTTTATTATCAGTGACCTAGAAAAAGCTTATATACCAATGCTTTACAAAATTGCTTATGGAAAGGTACCACCTTTAATAACTCATAGAAAATAGTTATTTATACAAGATTTTAAACAAAATACCCTAAACTGATTACAAAATAGCTTGAAAGAAGATAGGAAAAGAAAAATTGTTGCATGATGTGTCCCTATTAGATAAGAAGTTGTTGATGGTTGTTCCTTCAAAATCTGTTGCTGCTGTCTTCTTGTTGGAATGAAACGTTAATCAATTATTTCACACAATTTATCCCATCTTTTCGCACTAGGTATCTCGATATTTACCATCCTTCTAAGTATCTCATCAACTTCGGTATATCTCTCAAAATTGGGTTTGGTGAGAAAAAGATGACCAATTTCATATTTAATTGAGAGGTCTAAGCTTAAAGCTTCTAAAAAATCCTTGCCAGTAATCTGCCTTTTTATCCCTGCAAATTGATTATTGTCTGCTACAATAGTATAAAGCCATTCACAGTCATCCTCCAATTTTACTAGCTGATCATTTGATGACACTATCTCTGGTAAACCTTTCATATGTAATATACTGAATTTAGAGTGAAACCTCCTGACTGTAGCAGTCAAAGCATCACACTTTGTTTTTAGTTGAGTTAACATATTCTTCTTCACTAGGACTTTCTTAATTTCCAAAATAGTAGTTGTCCTATCTGGAATGTTCATCTCTTGTGAATGCTGCCTAGTTTTATAGTTTAGTACCCTGATCATTCTTGATGCTTCTTTTGGTTTTGTGCCCAATGCTACCTTCTGGGTCTCTATCTCTGCCCTGCATTTAGTAATCAGTTCTTGCTGCTCAAAAATGATTTGTATGGATGGCCATACTTCTGCTATAAAGTGGCTAATATCTAACCAAATGTCTTCTTTGGCTTGGGCCAAAGTGTCTGCCATTAGAGTCTTGCTTTCTAACTATTTAACATTGAGCTCTAACCTGTGTGACTTTTTCATTTCCTCTACATATAGGGTATCATTTTTTACCTTCTGTGAGTCCAAGGCTTGGAAATTCTGAAGTAACTTCTCATTTTGTTGTTTTTATGCTTGTAACTCCTGTGATAACCTTGTTGTTTCACCTGTTGCTGAAGATGAAGCAATGTCAGTAGGAGATGAGCTTAAATCTACACCTATCATTGGAATTATTGTCACTGAGGTCACAACACGTTGTGCTGTCTCTTTTTCCTTGAGCAGTTGTTCTATCTGCTCCTCCATTTTCTTGATCTGTATGTTTTGCTCAATAATGAGATTTAACATTTCCTCCCTATGCTATTCATTTTATGTCATTTCTTTGGTTTGTGGATCCTCATTTGAAGGTAGCTTCAAATGTTTCTTCAAGGTTGTAATCTCTACATTCTTCTTTTGCAGTATTTCTTCAATTGCTTTACAGTCCTAGGGGTCATATCCAATCTTGATAATGATATCTTTTAAAGACTTTAATTTGTTATCTTTAGACAATGATGTCAACTTTTCAATCTTAAGTTGTGACTGTACATTTGACAAAGCCGTTTTGAGCTTGGAAAGAGACATGGAAGTTGTAGTCATTGTTGAAAATGACAACTCACCTGATTGCCTATGCAAATCCATTTGATCAATGGGATGTATCTGATTCACATCAAATGAGAATATGGTCTTCTTGTAGTCTGCTGTGGATTTGGGAAATGGAATCTGAGCCTGCAAAAATTCCATTTTCATCCTTCCTCTTTCACTGCCAAAGGCAGAGAGAAGTCTATGCTGAGAAGTGGACGTCTGTTTCAAAAACTAACTGTAAACTTGAGATTTGAGACTTTCATTCTTTTGCTTGATTTCCAAAAATGTTGAGAAGATATTAGTATCTCTTGCCGAGCTGGTCTCAGTTGATTGGATAATCTCCATAGGTTCAGTTGAGGAAGGAGTTAAAGAAGTAGAGGGAGGCTTAGGACCAGTGGTCCCTGTTGAAGAAACATCTTCCAATTCTCCAAGATCAATTAGCTTTGGTGGCTTGCTTCTTGATGACATTGACAGTCCAGTTTTCAACTTCTTTTGTAAGATATAGTACTCTTTACCTGGTTCTTTAGCTAACTGAGTTTCCTCTTTGGCTCTTTTATGTTGATTATTTTGTGTAGCTGGAGCCTTTATTTGTGGAGTTGATATAACCTATTCATCATCTTCTATGAGAGTCCCTTCAGACCATTGTTCTTGGTTCATGAACTTCTCCAATTCTGGCCTGGGAGTAAGGTTGTAAGGTGTTGCCTTCAACTACACTCTAAGAGATGAAATGATCCCAAAAGGATATAATACCAAGTGAAGTTTGGTTGGAGATTCATATTTTTTAGTAATATGTCTGCCTCTATACTTATAGACCTAGTGTTACAAATG
Organism: Pinus taeda; assembly: GCA_000404065.3. Classification (NCBI taxonomy): domain Eukaryota; kingdom Viridiplantae; phylum Streptophyta; class Pinopsida; order Pinales; family Pinaceae; genus Pinus; species Pinus taeda. Next base: position 1,559 of record APFE030448218.1, on the reverse strand, counting down.
AAACTCCCTACCTTGGCTTTGAGTTTAAATTGTGATTTCTTCTTGCCTGAGACAAAATGGAATTCATCCATATGTATCATCTGCCTGATGTATTCCAGTGAGAATATTCTCATTGGCACATACTTAGGCAGTTTGTATGGAGGCAACTCATTGCCATAGATTTTAATCTCATTGTAATTTTGGTATAGGTACTAGTCACCAGTGTTGGTTTTCTCTGATAGGTGTAGTGTCTTTTTAATTTCTTCTCCAATTCTGGGCTCTACCTGGTTGTTGAGTAATTGGAGAACTGGATGTATGAAAGAATCAATGAACTGAGAGAATGTAAAATTTAATGATCCCGCTCTTACTAGCTATGTCCAATGAATCACTGATTGATTCACTCCCTGCTCATCTTGTCTGTTCAGCTAAATGAGCAATAGATCTCCATGTTGAAACAAAATTAGATGAATTATAACCAAACTATACCTGAAAACTCCTTGTGTGGTCAAATTCATAAACTTTTCATGTATATTATTAGCCAGAAAGTGGCTATTATACATGAAGGAAGGTTGATATTCTTAGCTAAAAATAGAAAATAATCCAAGGATGGATTCATCAACATCTTGGTCATTTTCATAACCTATGAGGTATGATAACAGAGAGATAATGTGTCTAGTAGCTTCACAGAACATGGAAGATGAATATGGAGGATTTCTCTTAGGTAATTCAGCATCTTCTGGTAGGAAATTTCAAAGGTGAGAGCTCTTTGTGGGAAAGTGAGTTTATTGTAGAGGTCCATGACAGCTATAGTTGAGAAATGGCTAAGGGAATCAGATGGAGGAATCATTAACATCTATTTTATGCTTTGAGCAGTGATGGTAATCATAATTTTTCCATCCTAAGTCATCGCTATTCTTTGCACAGGGTCATACCTGGCTTGACTCCAAGAGATTAGATCAGGGAATTGATGGGTCTTAGGAAAAGAAAATAATGGCAGTTTTAACCATGAATTTAATTCATAAAAATCAAATTCACATTCATAGTCATTGATCTTGAAAAGGGAGTCTAAAAGTGGCATATGATCAAGATCAAGGGAGACTGTGGAGGGATTCCCTTCTTCAGCAGTCTTCTATCTCTTTGCTTTAGGAGCCATCACTGCTGCAGGAGAAATTTAGAAGCTGTTTTAATAAAAAAATTGATGACAGTGGTGAAATTACATAGAGAAACAAACGGTGCTTTTGGTTTATGGATGGAAGCGAAAAGTGGCAAAGATTGAAGCCATGGAGGATTTATAGGTCCAATTGGGCTCAATTGATTGTTTAGATCTAGCCGTAGGCATTCCTTTTGCAGGGGAAATGTGAATTAATGCTTAACAAATGTTTAAATGGATAATCAATCACAACAATGGCTTTGGAGTGTATGTGAAATGGTATTATAACGTGCCGGCCGGTGAATGGGTAAGTGAAAACTGATGGATGACGTGGAGGTTCGTGATTGGATGGAAGATAATGGTTGCATAAGGTGTGGGAGAAGTCAACGGTCAGATGGAAGAAAACCGGAAGCGGATTTTAGGGTGGGGG
>APFE030448212.1:0-12360 GCA_000404065.3 Pinus taeda | reverse complement strand
GTGGAGGAGGCAAAGGCAGAGGTGTAAGTGGGGGAAGTGTAGGTGGAGGAGGAGTACAAGGTAGAAGCGGTGGAAATGTAGGTGGTGGAGGTGGAGGAGGTGGTGGTGGTGGATAAGGAGGAGAAGGAGGAGGAGGAGGAGGTGGAGGTGGAGGTGGTGTAATGGGTGGAGGAAAATGTAGAGGTGGTGGAGGAGGTGGAGGTGGAGGAAGAGTGTGTGGAGGAGAAGGATGTGGAGGAGGAGCAGGAGGAGGTAGAAGTGGTGGAGGTGGATATGGAGTAGGAGGAGGAGAAGGATGAGGAGGTGGAGGTGGAGGTGGTTGTGTATATGGAGGTGGAAGTTGTGGTCGAGGAGGAGGTGGAGCTGCATTAGAAGGTGGTTAAGGAGGAGGAAGAGGAATTGGTGATGTTGTTCGAGACGAAGGCGAAAGTGGAGGAGGTGGAGTTGGAGGAGGAGGTGGTCGAGGAGGAGGAGGAGGTGGTGATGCTAGTCAAGATGGAGCTGGAGGTGGAGGAGGTGGTGGAGGTGGTGGAGGATGTGAAGGTGAAGGTGGAGGTGGAGGAGGAGGAGGTAGAGGCAAAGGTGGTTGTCACGACCTTTTTAACACATTATATAAAAAGAGTAAAAAAAATAAAAAAAATTATGGTAATGGTGGTCAACTCATGAACCCACCCCTCTAATTGTTAAAGAACATAACCTAGTTATGAACTAAGCTTAAGCGTTGCATACATATATCTAACCTTTGATATATGCCTACCCCACCGAGTTGGTGTTAACACCTGCGCATATACCATGGACGTTGGCAACCTTGGTGTTATGTTAACCTTAATTGTTTGACCCAACACGCATAATTTGATTACGCCAGATGGTGAATGGAGATTATCCCAGCTCATCCCCTCTGTAGCCAAGTGGCAAGTGATCACGTGAACCCATGTGGTTGACCCACTGTGGTTTCCGCGCCATGTTTTCCCGCTTTGATGGACGATGGAGCTCTTTCGAACCCATAGTGTGGCTCAGATTTGCTCGAGGGTTCAAAAGCCAATACATAATGTGTCGGGTTCTTCGGATCAGCTCATTTGTTCACTACGCCTCAGCCGAGCGCTCCCTCAGCTTGTCAAACCCTTCTGCATCACCTACCGTTCAGGTATTAATCTCTGGCATTCCGCACCTGGTATTTCTTTACAGTCTTACATTACAACCCTTGAAGTTATTTGGTTTTCGACTGTTCTGGTTTACATATGGTGATTTCTCAATGTGCAGGTGTGTCGGGCGGTTGCAGTCTCCTCCTGCCGCAGGGGTTTTGTCACCTTCGCTCCACAGGTATGCTCATTTACTTCTTGTGGTTTCCGCGTTGGAAATCGAAGTGTATTTGAGAAATGGAATGCTTATTCTCTGGTCTGAGGCGTGGCTCGTGACCCTTTTCCTTCATGTCTCAGGTCGGCTTAATGTTTCCAAAACCCTGGTTACTTTTGCAGACGGCCTCCTTTTGCCGGGACCTGTACTGCGTTGACAGTCAGGGTTTAGCTAGGGTTTAGTCATGGCTTTCATGCCGTCCATACGATGTATATTTGGTATTGACTTTGGTCTACGGACATAATATGAATGCATTGAAGTTTGTATATTCTCTGTTAAGCTTCCTCTAAGCTATCTACAGTTTCATATAGCTGCAATGATTCGGTACAATTTTTTATCTCGTTTTGGTTATAAGAGTTCTTTAATCCTCTACAGGATCCTTAAGACTCTGTTATCAGTTTACCTTTGATTTAAATGAAAATGTCGCTCTGCGTTCATGGGATTTGTCATTTATTTAATGGCCGGTTCTGGCTTGGAACTACCGGTGTTTGCTATGAAACGATTTACTATTCCAATGATATTATTGTTATGTCGTTTTCCTTTGCTTACTGTACATTACTACCCATGAGGGTTTATGAGTCGGACATACTTTTCCATTTACAGCAAATATGATATTTTACAAGTTTGGTTTAGTCTTTACAAGCATTCGAATCATCTGTACCCTTATACATTTCTTATGGTTTAATGTGGCCTTAAGGGTATGTCTTGCATTCGGTAAATGAATGTATAGGCAACCTTTCTTCCGCGTATACTGTCAATCATAACCGGGATTCGCCGGAGTCTGATATACATATATACATTCATTTAGTTCATGGTTCTGTTAATGTACTCTATTATTTTGGTAACCCGAGGATAGCTTTCTGAAAGTTTAACCTGTGTATTTACATGCTGGCTACTTACTTCAGGTTTGTATACCTATGAGGTAAACCTGTGATGGCATCCTGCTAATGTGTGCTGGCTTACGCCGTGTTCATTTCTTTACCAATCTCTCGTTTACAACATCGTTTTCATGATATTTACTTGGTTCACACAGTATTAGTTTCTGGTAATATTTCTTAAGTTCGCACAGCATTATTATTTAATGACCTTGCTTGGGTTTACACAGTATTGTGTATACGCATAATGCTTGGTCCACACAACACTTATGTCGTGTCTCTTTGTTTACACAGTGTTACAGCTATGCCATATCTCTGTTATTTATATAGTGGTTTAGATATGCTATATTTCTATGTCTATTCAGCATTTTGGTTTATATATAAGCGCGGTTTTTTGCGCTGGTTCACGACTATGCTTTCATTAGGATGAGGTGTTTGTCTAACATTTCCAGAATGCCTAGCTCAGCTCCATTCCGTAGCCGAGACTCTAACTATTTTATTTCCTTCCTAATAATTAATAAACTACTGCGGTCTCTCCTACCGCCAAACCGCCCCTTAGGGTCTGGTTTTACCATGGAAAGTTATATCCAACAACCAGATTTTATTGCAGATGAAAAATGACACTGATACAACATTAATCTTTTATAACGACTACCATTAATCAATGGAAAGAACACAGATTTAGTCTGTTCACCTTCAGTATCTGCTCTTCATTCTATAACTCGGTTAGAAAGTGCATACCTGGGTAGTCTGCTACCGATATTCCTACTTCTAGAATTCACCTGCAACTGGTTTTCTCTTATCCTCCCAACCTTGGGATCCACTTGCGTTGGATTCTCCCCCCGAGCCGTCTTGCAGGCCTGCAGCCCTCAACAAGACTCATGAACTACCGTGCTAGGTTATTTGGTCACTACCAGACTTAACCTCTTTTCTCACTCTGCTTTTTCTCTCAGGAATTCTTCTCTCTGTCTGTTCATCAACAACCCACTGGTTTTCCTCCCAGGACTTTTCCTTGGGTGAGAAGCAGTTACTTCAGTTTCATAACTGATTTTATTTTCTTTTAATAGAAAATCCTCCTCCAGGAGGTTGCCAGCATTTCATGAATATACACATGTAAAAATAATCTGATATATTCATTTCATAATGAAATAATGTCATTTAGTGATAACAAGTCACCACTCATACAATTTTTACCTCAGTAAATGTTCCAGAATTACAAGTTACCGGGGTCATTACATCTCCCCCCCTGGGATTGGACATCGTCTCGATGTCTATTCCCACTAAATAAATTTGGGTAAGCTTTTCTAATGAGTTCCTCATCCTCCCATGTAGCCTCCTAAGGCCCATAGTGCTGCCATAGCACTTTAACTTGGGTAATAACCCGTTTCCGCAGCCGCACTTCTCTTCGGTCGAGAATGCTCTGAGGTTCGACCAGAACCTCGCCTTCCGGTTCGACCTGCAGACAACCATACCTTTAATTAGTTTCCTATTGAGTTTAGCTGCATAATCAAAACAACCGGATCAATTCTTACCCGCACATCTTGCCATCGAATAACATGTTTAGGGTCATATACATATTTCATTAGGATAGAAACATGAAACACATTGTGAATCTTGATATGACTTGGCAGGGCGAGTTGGTAGGCCACTGGCCCCACTCTGGCCAAGATCTGAAAAGGTCCAAAATATCGAGGTGCCAGTTTGGCGCACCCACTCCACTGTAATGTGCTCCTTCTGGTTTGAATCCTCACAAACACATGGTCACCAACCTTATACTCTGTGAATCTTCTTTTCCTGTCCACAAAGCTTTTCTGTCTGTCTTGTGCAGCCTTTAAGTTTGCACGCACTCTTTTCACCATATCCTCCATGTCTTTAAGCATTTCTGGACCCAAACTCAGCTTGTCCTCAGGCCCACCCCAACTTGAGGGGGTGTGGCACTTTCGTCCATACAGGACTTCAAAAGGACTTAGCTGGGTTGAAGTGTGATAACCATTGTTATATGCAAGTTCGACCAAATGTAAATACTCTTCCCATTGACCTGGTTTCAGCATCACATACGCCGTCAACATGTCTTCTAACACTTGATTAACTCACTCAGTTTGACCATCGGTCTGCGGGTGGTAGGCCGTGCTAAAGTTCAGCTGAGTACCCAACTCAGCAAACAGTGTCCTCCAAAAAGTGGAAGTGAATTTCACATCTCGATCCGATAAGATTACCTTTGGCAGCCCATGCAATCGGAACACATTTTGCATAAAGAGGTGAGCAATTTGTACCGCCTTGTAAGTGGACTGCGCAGGTATAAAGTGTGCTGCTTTACTCAATTTATCAACCACTACCATGATAGAGTCATTTCCCTTCTTTGTTCGTGGCAACCCAGTTATGAAATCCATGGAAATGGTTTCCCATTTCCACTCCGGAATAGGCAAGGGCTGTAGCAGTCTGGCTGGATGCTGATGTTCTGCCTTAATTTGCTGGCATTCTAAACACCGTGCCAGGTACTCAACTACCTGTTTCTTCATTCCTGGCCAATAATACTCCTTCTTGAGTGTCGTGACCATCTTTTGGTACCCTGGGTGGCCAGTGTAGTGGCTGATATGGAACTCATCTAAAATCAGCCTTTTAAGGTCATTTGAATCAGGCACATACAATTTCTTATTGAAGCACAGCATTCCATCGTTATCTAGTGTATATCCTTGCTGTAATCTTTCCTTTACAGCTTGCTGTACCTGCTGTTTTAAGTGCTGGTATTCAGAATCGCGACTTGCTGCTGTTTTTATTTGTTCAACCAGCGAAGTCCGCCACTTGCTGACTAATAGTTCACATAAACAATGAACCTTCCGACTTAGCGCATCAGCCACTCGATTTTCTTTTCCCTTTAAATGCTTTATTTCGAAATCAAACCCACTCAGGAAATCTGCCCAACGGCCTTGTCTTGCATTCAAGGTAGGTTGGCTGAAATAATGGGTCAAACTGTGATGATCAGTTAACAACAGGAATTTCCTCCCTAGGAGGTAATGTCTCCACATTTTCAGTGCATGAATAATAGCTGTTAATTCCAGATCATAAGCAGAGTATCTCTGCTCATGCTCCTTTAGCTTCCTTGATTCGTAAGCTATTACCTTTCCCTCCTGCATTAGTACTCCTCCCACACCCTCCTTACTGGCATCGGTGCACACCATGTAATCCTTATTAGGATCAGCTATACTCAGGATGGGTGCAGTGGTGAGTAAGTGCTTCAAGCGGTCAAAGCTCTGCTGACATTCTGATGTCCACTTAAATATCTTCCCCTTTTTCTTCAATGAGGTGATAGGATAGGCTATCCTAGAAAAGCCTTCCACAAACCTCCGGTAATAGCCAGCTAACCCCATAAAGGATCTGATATCAGCAACATCTTTGGGTATGGGCCACTCCATAATAGTTTTTATTTTCTCGGGGTCCACTGCAATTCCTTCTTTAGTTATCACGTGGCCCAAATACTGGATTTCCTCCTTGAAGAAATCACATTTACTGAACTTAGCGTATAGCTGGTGTTCTCGAAGAGTTTGTAACACCATCCTCAGGTGTTTCTTGTGTTCCTCTTGAGAACGAGAGTATATCAGAATATCATCAATAAATATCAGCACAAACTTGTCCAAAAACTGGTGGAACACGCTGTTCATCATGCACATAAAGGTAGCAGGTGCATTGGTCAAACCGAAAGGTAGCACTACAAATTTGTAGTGCCCATAGCGTGTCCTGAAGGCGGTTTTAGCGATGTCCTCATCTTTGATCCTGATCTGATGATAACCAGATCGCAGATCGGTCTTGGAAAATACTTTTGCCCCTTTCACTTGATCAAAGAGTTCATCTATCCTGGGTAAGGGATACTTGTTTTTGACCGTGAGCTTATTCAGCTATCGATAGTCTATACACATACGTAGGGTGCCATCTTTATTTTTTACAAATAATACTGGAGCTCCCCATGGTGATACACTGGGATGTATGTACTGTTTATCCAACAGCTCTTGTAGTTGCATTTTCCACTCTGTTAACTCTGGTACGCTCATCCGGTATGGTGCCCGTGATACTGGTGCTGCTCCCGGTATTAATTCTATAGTAAAGTCTATGTCCCTCTTTGGGGGCAGCCCTGGTACCTCTTCAGGAAAAACATCTACGAATTCCTGCACCACCGGGATATTGCCTAATGCAGACATCTTATCTTTCTGGTTTGCATAACCGACTTGAATAGCGTAGATCTGACATTTCTTTCTAAGGCACTTAGCTAGCTGAGAAGCTGTGATAGGCCGAATCTGGACAAGGTGTTTAATCCCCTGCAATTCTTGTTGCTGCCCCAAATCATCCTTGTAATAAATGGTTTTGGTTTTGCAATTTACTAGGGACCAATGCTTTTCCAGCCAATCCATGCCAATCAGGATGTCATAAGATCCTAATGGAAGTACATTCAAGTCTGCTGTTATTGGTTGTCCAGCTATTCTTAAGGAACAGTTATTAATTTTAGCTAGAACCCGTCTCTTGGCACCCGTAGCTAACTGTACCAACCATGGGATTTTAAACCTTTCTGAAGATAGCTTACAATGTTCCACTACTTTTGGGCTAACGTAACTTAAGGTAGCTCCTGGATCAATAAGAACATCTATAGAAAGGTTTGAAATCTTACCTTCAAACTCAACCATAGTCGGTTGGTATTCCGCTTGCCAGTCCTCCAAGGCTGCGTTAATTCTTGGTACGCTGCGTGCCACATCCCCAACGGTTGAGGCTTCGTGGATCTGAGATATTTGGTCGACTCCTTTACGCTGCGGACAGTTTTTAACATAATGCGGTCCTCCACATCCCCAACACTGGACTGGAGGTCTGGTTCCTTCGATCTCTGATCTGGCATTTGGTTCACTAACTCTGCTTTCACTTGGCTTGGCCCGGAAGGTACGCTTGGTTGTATTTCTGTTAAACTGCCCCTTTCCAGCACTCTTACCACCATTTCCATGACTTCCTTTGTTATTACCAGCAACTCTATTGTTTTTTCTGTCATTCCATCTTTTACTTGAAATATCTCCTTTTTTCTTGTTCTGCTGGTAACAAATTCTTGCCTTACGAATTGCCTCGTCCATGGTTCGAGGATTGTCAAACTCTATTCGTTCCCTTATATAGGCTGGTAGACTGCTCACAAATATTTGTACTTTGGCCTTTTCTTCTTTGATATATGGCACATAGCGAAGTAGGGAAGTGAAGCGGTTAATGAATTCGTCCATGGACTGCTACCCCAGTCTTAAATCATGGAATTCTCGTGCCTTCTCGTCATAAAAACGCTCGGTTAGATATCTTTCCTTAAAGTATTTCTGGAATTTTTCCCAAGTGATGTTCTACTCACTCACTCCTTTTACAATTTTAATCTCTTCCCACCACAAGGTTGCTTTACCCTGTAGCTGGAAAATGGCCAGACGCGCCTTCAGATTTTGGTCATATTCATACAGTTGGAAATACTTGTTAATGTTTATTAACCAAGCCTCTACCGCTTCTTCCTGCTCTCCATCGAAAAGTGGAGGTTTGATTTTCCGGAACTCTCCCTGTAATTCCATTTTCTGTCTCTTTGAGGTCTGCTGCTATAGTACATTGTCAGAATGGTCTTCCTTCTCCTCTGAAATCTCAGGTGCGTAATCTCGCTCTTCAGTTCCCCTTTGCTGTTCCGCACTGGGATTGGCTAATGGTGGATTTTGTTTATTTGACAGACTCCTTAATATTCTTTCTTTCTCCTCTGTTAATCACACGTTGTCTTCTCGCAGACGCGCCATCTCACTTTTCAGCTCTTGAACAGTCTGTAATATCGCCAGATTGAGGTTTCAAAACTGTGGCCTCTGGAGTAGTGAAGCCCATCTGTAAAAAAATAAATTATATAGTGCATATATGAGGAAGTAACAAAGGTAACTAAATTGATTTCTTGTTTATCAATTAGGAAATCCATACAGAAACAACAATCTGCTAGCAGTCAACAAGTAAGATGGAGGAAATGCAGGGAGCAGGCAGCGTCCCTCAGGAAAACCCAGAGTTGTGGATACAGCTTGGTGCTGAGACACGCAGTACCAATCTTAAAAAAAGAGGCTTTGTTGGTCCCTCAAGATGTCACTTATGTAGACAACAGGAAGAAACTACAAATAATCTCCTGAATAGATGCACTTTCACCAAAACACTTTGGAATTGGGTTGGAGAAGTCTTCGAGCAGACAAACAGAGATGTTAATGACATCATCACCACTTTGAAGAATTGGCAATTTTTTTTTTTGAAAAATGAGATCATAAAATCTGCCTCGATGCTGTCTAAGGATTCATAATCTGGAATGTCTTGAAGGAGCATAACAACAGTATTTTCAAGGAGAGAGTGAGTCCTGTGGGAAACATACTCAAGCTAATCTTTAAGCAACTCAAATAAACTGTTCATATCCTGTGAGGTGCAACTACAGGTAAACACATTGGTCAAAGAGATGCTAGAATTCTCGAGAAGTTAGAGCTCAAGGTTAATCCCCTCACAGTTCAATGCAGATTAACAAAAAACCCTCAGCAGAAAAGTCTTCTTGGCAACCCCCTTCTTATGGATTTTTAAAATTTAACATAGACGAGGATTCAAAAGGGAATCTAGGAGAAGCTGGTTACGGAGGGGTATTGAGGGATGAGGAAGGAAACATACAAATCATCTTCCATAGTTATCTAGGACAAGCAACCAACAACATGGCTGAGCTCATGGCAATGGAATGTTGCATGGAAATACCGTTCAAGTACAACATTCACAATGTGATTATTGAGGCTGATTAGGAATTAGTCATTAACTCAGCGAAGAAGATAAATGCTGGCACTGCCCCTGAGAAAAATATCAGAACATTGGCAACTTCTGCAAGTCTACGAAATAATTCAAGCACACCTAAGAATAATGAGAACTCTTAGGTTGGTGCATGTTCATAGGGAAGCGAACAAAGTTGCAGATTGGCTCTCCAATGAGGGAGTACGAAACAAGAATATCGATTTATGCTACTGGCGGGAGGAGATAACAGATGATAGGTTGAAGGAGGGATGCTCATCCACGACCCTTAGCGATCGACAATGGATCCACAGGGATGGGGTCTAGTTGATCTAGAATCTTCATGAAGAGTTATCACATATGCACAACCCTTTTTAGGATGCAAGTATATGGCGGCCTCATTAAGTTAGGTAACGACAAACCCGATGTCTCAGGGGAATGGCTGGAAGGAGGGATATTCATCTCCCTTTGGCCCATGCACTGGAGCCCAAATTTTCTCGATAAACACAAAACCTCATCTTTTTTCCTGGTGAATAGCTTTACTACCCTCGGAGTGGTTTCTGTTATATCGCATGCTCATCAAGCCAGAAGTAGTTTTTCACAATCGGGAGCAATTCCACTCAACATACGACACGTGGCTAAGGGCGGGGAGGAATTTCCGCCTTCATCCCACGATAACTGTCAGTGCTCTTAGTCCGTACTATATGATCTTTAACTGTTAGATCTAGTGAGGCTAATCCATGGCCAGGATTTTGTGTGCATGTTGGTGGGACTGAAACAATGGTTATGTTTCGAGCTGTTCACATGACCTCTCCAGGATTGCATGGAAATGATGGATTTCAGGTGGTTAAAGTGATCAAAGGATAAGTCAAAAATGGACCCAATAGGATTATAGATTATGGTCTATTGGGTCATCGGGTCTGATTGGTTTGTTAAAAGGTGTGCTTGTTGGTCACCCGATATGTTTTTCATCCACTGGATCTTTAGATTAGGATCCAATGGTCTGTGTTGGACTGCTTGTTTGTTTTGGCAGGCTTGCGTCCCTGGGTTCGCTTTGTAGTCTTTTGACCATGAATTGGGGTAGGCCTGTCATATTAGAGGGCCTCACCGCTGCGGTCACCTTTTGTACACTATTTCTCTTTTTAATTGATTAGAAGGATCCACTCTTGCCTTAGCAAAAAAAGAAAAAAGAAAATAATGCTTTTACACGTATGTAATATCATATACAATAATTAATTTTCCGATGTGTAAAATGTGTATTCTAAAGTATTGAACTTTAATTTGTACTTTAATATAATAAATTCTTGTTTTTTCTGCAAATGACAACAACATCATGAATGAATTTGAATTCTCGCAAGAACCACTATTCAATGAACATTGTTTTTTAATTAATCATTCCTTATAGTTAGATAGAATTTCTATGATGATCGAATTTTAAATGTTTGTGTTTTTATTTTATGTAATGTATGTGTTTGTTTGTTTATGCTCTTGTTTGTGTATAAACTCTAGAACACGAGAGAGGCTTATATTAGAATATTCGGTATGGATGGTCATTGCCCAAATTGACTATTGACTTGATACAAGCCACATTTACGATGATTTTACACACATAAAATATAATATCCAAGAATTACACTTCCAATTAATTGAATGTGTATTAAACTATATATGTTCAAATTAGCATTTAGTTTAACAAAATTTCATTTATTTTTGCAAATGACCATGGTTTTTCTTTGTGAGTATCAATATTCAATGCAGCTTTGAGAATCAAATTATTGTATAAGTATTTTTAGTAATTATATATTTATAATTAGTTACAAATGGATTTTTCATGATGATAGGGTTTTTGATTTTTGTATTTTTATTTTATGTAATGTATTTACTTGTTTGTCTTTTCTCTTTTTTGTGTTTATATGTCTATGAATTCTAGAACATGGAAAAAAATTTCATTATAATATACCATATGGAAGGTCACAAAAAAAATTGTCTATAAACTTGATACAAATAAATTCTATGATGATTTTAATTGAATTGAATGCTTGCATTAACTTATCCATGTACAATTTAATTAAATTTCACTTACTTTAGTAATTGACCATGACATCATGAATGACAAATTTTTATTTTTGTAACAACCACCATACTATTCAATGTGTATTTGAAAATCATACTCTTTTATAATTATTTATAATTAATATATTTTTTTTCCTTAGGAAAAACTGTAATTTTATTAATGAGAACAAAATTACATGTTGTAGATGCAGATAATGTATTCAATCATGCCAATCGAAATTGGTGATCACAGAGACCAAAAATACAACTCCAAAATGGTTGTAAACATGTTACCCTTCTCTCCATTTCCTGTTTTTAACCTTTCGCCATTATCCTTAGGAAGGAGTGGTCGTTACAAATGTTAGCTGGGTCCCTTCATTCACCCTTGGATTTTCCTTATCTGAATGTGAACTTTCAGATACATGATGACATTTTGAGTCCCCTGTCTCCATTGCTACAGTGATCATCTCCTGCCTAAATGTGTGTGCTGGAGTTCTTGAAACTTCATGATTAACATTCCCCTTTTCTACTTTTTCTCTTGTATTTTGTGCTTCTTCATTGGTAGGAGGATCAATTTCTTCATCATCCTCTTCTTCGTCAGGCTGATGTGGGAAGTTCCATCCCTTCGGTTGCTTTATTGTTTTCTTCCTCCTTTGAGGCACTTCCATGGCATCAGGACATGAATGTTGTAGATGTCCCATCTGTTGGGTTATTCAACATCTAAATGTTGTGTTCTCAAAATCTAGGAATTGTGTTGAGTACTACTTCTTGTGTGTCGTGAGGATATGATCCGACAATCCTTTGTTGAGTTCCACCTCTACACAAATTCTGGTGATTGTGTAGTTTTAGATAGAGGAGGAATGACCTATTATAGAGTTCTATGAATCCAACATTTTGGACTACCATGTGAGTCCATCATCAGGGGATGAGTCAACATATATTCTCCAGATATTATTGATGTATCCATGAGCTATATAAATGATGTACAAAGAAAAATATAATAAGAAAATTAGGTGGGCATTATCCTATTAGTTATCCATTTAATTTATTTATTATTATTATTATTATCTATATATATATATCTATATCCTATAATATTATATATATATATATATATATATATATATATATAATATATATATATATAACTAATTTTAAATTAATTTGTTTATTAATTAGCTAACTAATAAGTTAAAGGGATAATTTAGTTAATTAATTTATTATTTATTGAATTAATTATTATTTTTATTAATTTTATATAAAATTAATTATTTAAATAATATCTTTAATTAATTCA
>APFE030448208.1:2365-22917 GCA_000404065.3 Pinus taeda | reverse complement strand
TGGCATTATGGCTAAAGTGTTGTCCTTGATGGAAACCCATTCAGGTGATAGATCACAGTACTTCAAGTCAGCAGTAGAGATTGATGATCAGCTATCAAATATTGAAGAAAATAAGGGGTACGCAGGTACACCTTTCATAAGGTGCGTACACCCAGGTCGGTGGTACATAAAGTGCGTACATACCCGCAGTTATCCCGTTCAGGAGGTGCGTACCCCAGTGCACACATTTCAAGGAAAAGAAAAGCACACGTGGGGTTTCTTATGTTTTACCCTTGGTTTTTTAGCCGACGATTTTGTGTTATTATGGTGTCGGCCCGTGGTATTAATCCATGATTTAAGGAAGAGCTTTACTATATAAAGCAAAGGAGATCATTTGGCTTAAGTATGTTTTTGGTTGAATATCTTAGGAGGGCAAGATCTAGTCTAGATCTAAATAAGGCGAATCTACTGATGGACTAAGATCTCTTCGGTGCATGTTCAGATCTATAGATCTGACTGTCTGGGTTCTTTCTGAAGTCTTGAAATCATCTACGCCCGAAGGTACGTAGGTACAGTGAGAGAAAAGTGCGTACATATGCAGGAACGAAGCATTTCAGGTGCGCCCGTACGCAGGCACAAAAGGGTTTCAGGTGCATCGGTACGCAGGTACAGAAGGGTTGCAGGTGCACCCGTACATAGGCACAGAAGGGTCTCAGGTGCGCCGGTACGCAGGTATAGAAGGGTTTCAGGTGCGGAGGACCGCAGGAAGTTCAATGGACTCAGAGCGAGGTACGCAGGCTAGTAGTTGAGCAGAATGCGTACGTAAGCAGGCGAGCAGTTGAGCAGGGTGCGTACTGTAAGCAGGCAAGCAGTTGAGCAGGGTGAGTACTGTAAGCAGGCAAGCAGTTGAGCAGGGTGCTTACGTAAGCAGGCGAGCAGTCTGAGCAGGTGCTTACTTCTCCTTAAAATCTTGTCACCCCTTGTTGTGCTCTGGGTTTGGTATTATGTTGATATGGTTCTACAGCTTGACTGGGTGATTCTCTTACTTGATGATCATTTGATGCTTATGGATTCCAGTTGAAAATTTATGAAAAGTGGTTCCTTATAAAAAAGAGTAGGGGTTGTACCCCCTTCCAGGAAGAAACTGGGAAAACGAGAGAGGTGTAGCTCTCTGCAGGTTACAGCCTCGTACTGGTAAAGGACTGCACCAGGTACAAAACATTGTAAAAGGAGTGTTAATTTGAAAGAAGATAGAGACAATTGCCAGTTAGGTGGTTTTCACCCACATTGGGTTTCCACCTTACATCTTGTGTTCTTTGGTGTGACTATCTGTTTTCTTTGTTCATGCTCATTATTTTATGGTACTGACATGCAAAACTAATTCAAAGAACAAATAAGGAAGATTTATTAAAAGAATTAGATAATACTGATTCACCCCCCCTCTCAGTATTATTTCCAACACACTTAATATATGAAGCTCTCAGGGCCAATTCACTTTCATGCATATGTCATGAATAATTGTGAGACTATTATTTCATTATTTTTGGTGTATTAGTATGTTAACACATACTAGTGAAAATGAACTATTTCATGGGCTTTGGTATGCATCTTGTTGCATGTGCATTGTTACTTTATTTGATGATCATTGTTAACTTGTGGACTATTTTGTAGGTTAACTAACGATTCTTTCCATGCTCTTGTGTGTCTCTTTTAGCATAATACTATTAATTTTCTTCTAGAGGCTCACTCTCTCTTTCTTTTCCATGAAAGTACCTTATATAAATTATAGTTGTATGCCTCACAGTGTCAACTTACTTGCTATTTTTGAATATTACTTTTATAATCTCTTATGTTGATAATTGAAGCCAAGGAAAATTCCTAAGATTGTGGAAACCTCATTATTATCTGTTTGGGTCTCCTACTCAAAACATTGTGAGTTATAATTGGGACTTCATACCAGGAAGACCCCTTTGTTAGTGGACTTCTAGCACCATCTACATTGTAGTAAAAGGTTGAGGACTGAAAGAGTACAAGTTTGCAACAAAAAAATTATTGATTTAATTGAAATGGATGTTGATGCCTCAGTGGTTGGAATGACGGGGCTCATGAAATTGCATTAAGATACTAGTGAAGTGCTTGCAATGTCTATTAGGCAACGATAAGAAGAAAATATGAAATTAAAAGAAAGAATAAAAGAGTTATAGGATGCTCTAAACCCAGGTCCTTTGTTAATGGCTCCAGTTGCAATATGTGCACGACCATTGAAAATTTATACCCCAAGAACTTGATAAAATATTCAACCTCCTTAATGCAGTCAAATCATATATTATCAGTCATATATCCAAAATATTTTAAATTATTGAGTATGCATGACAAGCATATTTCAATCTTTGGCATTTTTTGCAGAGAATTAAGTCATCTATCAGACGGGTCAAAATTGAGCTCGAGGAAGGCATAGAATTCGTAGAAAACGGCTTATTAGCTTTTAGCTACAATCCTGATTTATTGTTTGATTTAGAGAAAGTGAAACAAGGACTCTTGAATGTTGATCAAATGAAGAAAATTAGTGGTTGCATGGTGTGAGAGAACTAGAACATTATAGGATATTATTTCTAAATGTGGAAGCATAAAAAGTAGATGAGTTGATGTGTGTTTTCATGTGGTAACAATTAATTTGGATTTAAATGGTATGTGCATTACATATGAGTCTGAATTAATTTCAAAGGATATATTGATGGTTGATTTGGAGATGTTAAAAAAAAAAAAAAAACAAAATAGAGATCGACGATATAACTTACTTTTTTACTTTTGTTAGTGCTAACAAAGAGTACTTTGCCTTCACTTCGCAATTGCAAGAGGAAGCTAAGGAGATTGAGGAAGAGATATTCAAAGTGTGTGAAACATGATATTACTATTACTCTGATGAAATGAAGAAATTCCTTGGAGAAATCATGATTCTGAAAGACAACTATCAGTTAAACAATGTCGAACTATGTTGATGCATATTATAAGAGTTTTAAAATATTGGAACATTCATTTTTATGTTAGAGTGTTTAGTTCTTCAAATTTATTGGGTATGTTACCATGAACTAACCTAATTCCTACATATAGTTTCTTGTTTTTCATTGTAGGTGCCTTTCTAATATTACGGTTAATCGGAGCCCAATCCTTGTCCCAATTGGGACAAATTTCTTTACTTTTGGGATATATTGGGATTTTGATAATTTATTTATGCAACAAATATTATTATCTGGACCATGACTCTATAATCAATCCTTGTTTCAAGTTTGATTATTATATGTTCTAATTCTCGGTTTGTTTACGAATTATGAGATAATGTTTTATATGAGATGTTTTATATGTCTGAATTTTGTGATGTTGTGCAAAAAAAATAATTTAAAATATTTTCTCCAATATTTTCTTTGAGATTTCATATATTTTCTATTTTTTTATAATTGATGATAATGAAAATGAATTTTTGATTAATCTGTACTAATACTGAGACTATTTACCAATTTTGTCAAGAATTCTTACATGATGTTTTGCATATGAACTTGTATAGATCTAGACTCTGTAGCATTTTTTAAGAACATTTATTGACCATAAGTTGATGAGCATATTCTTTTGAGATTGTATATTGCATGTAATTTCCCGTATTTGATGACAATAAAAATGAACGTTTAGAAAGAATTTTGGTTCTCAAATATCTATTCCATCTGTAATTTTTATTTTAATCATGGAAATCGTGATTGACGTTCGAATTGGAATACAATTGTTGTTATTGTAACTTTGTTGTTACTAATGACGGCTTGTCAAACAAAAAGACTGGTTACTTTGTTCTAGTTCTGAGTTTGTTTACTAATTTTTTTGTAGAACTCTAGGATAATGTTTTTTGCAAAAGTTTACAAGGATATAATTTTATCTTTTATATGATATCTAGTGTTATTTTTATTTTTAGATTTACTAGTTTTCGATCTATGTGTTGCATGAAACAATTTGGTGTAAGACTAAATTACTCTATTCTTCTTCAATTATGCAAGGAGTCAAATGATCATTTTTCCTTTAATTTAGCACATGCTTTACCAGTGTACAAAGTTTATTTTTTCATAAAATTTAGCTTGTTACATATATGTACATACTCACTACTGCATATCTGGACACATTCTTCTCTTCGTAGACTTTTTCAAAGCAACTATATCAATTGAAATCTAATCTACGCACACTATTTTTCTTATTTATATGGATGCCTCAAACGATTCAATTCCCATTGTATTTGACATATGTGAAATGTCACATACACTTAATTAATTTTTGTGGTGGGAACTATCATTTATTTTAAAATTAATTTAGGTTTAATCAAGGTGTAATCAGGATGTTTTTCAAGTGTGTAATAGAATTTGTTTTGTTGCATTGTATAATGATCATTGCGCAATGCCCTATGCGACAAATACTTTCATTTCGTGGAAATATATTTAATTGTGCATATTGCAGAAGAAGCTCATATACAATCTTCATAACTATGCGGAGTGTGGAAGTCAAAGGAAGAAATGAAGGGGTGGAGAGTTGAATAGAGTGCAGAGGAATAATCTGGATAATGTTGATATGTTGTGTAGAGTGTGGAAGAAGTTTTTTTATCCAAGTCTCTGCACTCATTTGATAAGTCAATGATTATTCAAGACACGAACAAGCAATTATGGTATTTACTTGTGATTAATATTTGTAGAGAACCAAATAGGTCTAGAATTGAATGACCTTCAAATCTATGGATACTAATAATAGTGAGATGTATTTAGCATTAGAAAATTTATAGAAAAGTACAAAGTGTTCATCAATGCTAAAATCTCAGATTGAAATTCTTATTGATTTCTTGAGCTTCATTTCTACTTTTGATTATTGAAATTGTTAAATCTTGTGTTCATAAATTTAAGTCCCAACAAAAATAGTACATCAATTTCACCATGACATACAAAAGAAACTTTCGTAATGCGAAGTGCAGAAATGTCGATGTGTAGAAGAAACAAAATAAAAGCTTCTTTTGCGTATTCACACTTCGAAGAAATATATTTTTATTGCTCATGATACATATTTTATATAATCTTGATATATTGGGCAGCATAATTCAATCATTGAGTCATCCATCTTGTTTCTCATTAGCCTGGAAGTTTCCCTGTGTTTAATTTTGCAGATTACAAAGGTGGCTCCAACTTCCACATTTTATTTTTTCCATGTCTGCAAAATAAAAGTGAAGAAAATTTTACACTAACGATATGTCCACGATATGTCAAATTGTGGTAATAGGTTGATCACATTATGACAGTGTAGTAGGGTGGGTTTGTGGAGCAAGGAATAGGTGTGGTTGTGCGCAACTATGAAAGAAGCACAATGGAAGATCTTTTCACACATCCCTACTTTGCCTAGCTTCCTCTGCTTCTTCGCACTTTGTACGGTAACTATTTGTCAATACATTATGCAAAGTAATTAATATTAAGTAGCTATGATTGTTTATAACTAATATTGGGAAGAAGAAAGGTGTGCGAGATAATTTTTGGAAGGGATAATTCATGCAAAAGTGCAAAACCTTGTGACATAAATATTGTGTTTGTTATTGTGCACACTTGTTCTCCGATGCAAATAAAAAATTAATAAAGATCATAAATACTATACAAATCGATAAATCGATGTTATAGTGTTTTTTTAAGTGGCTCTTCATCATAGTGATCATTATCATCATTTCTTTCTATATGTGTTTCACATTCATATTTGTCTATGCTTTAATAAAAAACCACAAGATTTTTCATAATTCAATTTTATTTGAAATAAAGCTTACCATTTGGAAACTTCAATAATTAAATCAACATTTCTTTCAATTTCTACAGTTTACACTTACTGAAAATAATACTTGGACATTCAATGCCAAATGCATCATATAAAATGTTTATAGATTTGTTAAAAATAACTGATGTTTTTAGTTTTCCAATCTTCACCTATAACAACATCCACATGCTATGAAATTCAATAATATCTAATGTATATGAAGATACGAAACATTACTTGGAAAAAGTATTTGTTCCTTTCTTTGCATGCTCATTCTGTTGCAAAACACTTCTTTCTCACACACATTAAAAAGATACTTAATTGAATATTCAATAATGAGTATTTAATTCAAAACTTTAGTATCAGAAATGCATATAGTATTTGAAAGCATCTAGTACAATGAGTGTGTAAAGGAAATTTTCCTATGAGAAATTTATGTGGATGATAGAAACATTGTGAATGAAATCTTTTGTCACATTATGAATTAAAGTTTCTATTCCTTGCTCTGCACATTTTTTCTTCTATATAATATGTGTTTCTCACATGCATCAAAAAGACACTTCATTTAAAATTAAATGCTAAGTTTATGCTTAAACTTTTAATAATTTCATATATATAGAATAAATTTCCCTCTGCAACAACATGACACATTATTAAATGACTAATAATGTATATTGTCATGTAGGAGAGAAATCTGCGGAAGGAGGACCAAAACAATGTGGAATAAAGTGCTTATTCCTTTCTCTACACACTCATTCTCTCACACAAAATTACTTTTTCACGTGTATTAAAAAGACACATAATTAATATTACATGATAATAATAAATATTTAATGCACTCATATGCATTTTGTCATTATTCAAGAATTCTTCGTTTCAGAAATCATTTCAGCTATATGTTGTTATTGTCACATTTTCACTTCTGTATTGTGCACAATGAAAGGAAACCTTGAACAATTTCCTCCACACCTCCACTTTTCACACATGTGGCCAATCAACAATATGTCTTGGAATTTTTTATACATTGTTTGAAGTACGAGGGTGCAGATTCATGCATTGTGCAAAATATGGTAATTTATATTGATAAAATATTTGAGCAATATTATATATCAATTTATTTTCCATAAGGGAATACTAAGCACAACGCACAACACACAACGCAAAAAGAAGAGTCCATGTAATGAGTGTGGAAGAAGCAAAATGAAAATGAAAAAAGCACAAATTTACAAATTTGAGTCATGTACAATAAAAAATATTTCATTTTGCAGAGCATGTTTTCCACATTTTCATCTTTTGCATAATCACATTAGCTCAATACTAAGATGTTTCAAAATTCTTTAAGTGAATGAGTGAATCAACATGTAATCAAGAATGGTAAGTGCTATCATGTACAAAAAAATGTTTCTATCAAATAGAGCCTAATGACATCAACATAGTAGTGGGTTCCAATCGAACTATGAACTCATTTTTTAAAAGAGATAAATGACCAAGTTTCTACACAATATTTCTCTGCGATTATCCTTGCACTCCTTTGACTTAGACTTATCACTAACAACCTATAAGCTAGTTTTCATTATCATAAAGAATTCACATTTAATTTGGTTTGTAAACTTCTGAAACTTAGGATACATATATTGATGATATTAAAACTACAACAAATTGTGAAGTAAATGGAGTAGATGTTTCTGGAATTTCAAGATTTATTTCCACTACTTCCCATAAATGTAAAATTTGTTATCTTGAATTACTATTTACTGAGAGTGTCTTGCATAATATATTTCACATGCAAAATAATAATAGACGGTGATTATTTTTCATAATGAGAAATCTATACTTAAATGGCATTGAAAACTTTACTAATTGAGAGAATATTTTAAAAGTACAAAGCAGAAATGGATTGCAGAGGAACAGAATAGGTTATTTACATTGATAGAATTAAATAACTTTACCTTATTGACGAGGGCTTTTAGTGGTCAGTTGTATTTCAATGATATGTGAATCTGTCAATGTAAGAGAAAAATAACAATAAGATTTGGTCTATCAGATTAGCGAATGTTGCACACGTTCGAAAAGTGTTTGATTTCGGAGAAATAGTTTATTTTTGTGTAAAGAATTTTTATTCAAACATGAGAACACGTATGCTAGTAGCGAATAATTATCTTATTCCTTTTACTCTGAAATCATTTAGATGCATATTCATACTAACGAAACTTGATATATGCTTACAAATGTCGAAAGAAAATAGTTTTCTGAGTCACAAGAAGAGGGCATGAACATAATTCAAGAATTAATTTCACCAACTTCTGAGCTAACTCTTGATATTTCAATTCTAGATATTTATTTGTTTATACAGCTTTTAGATACTTATGTTGGATCTATGCATGTTTGATGGGCCAAGAATCTACAACCAATGCCCCAAAATCAATTTTCTATCTTCTATATTATTCATATAAAAATATATTGTTTATTTGACTAGCTTGATCATATTTCAAATGAATTAGTTTTTTAGTTAATGAATTTGTCCAAAAGAAATAGCCTCTTCATGATGGCATCATCTCGTCTCATGTCTTTCATGACTTACCCCATTTAAATCTAAAATAAATTCTAACGAATAACCGATGGAGTTTTGGTATCCCATACTGTGGAAGTAGGAAGTTTCTTTAATTGTTTTTCTAATCCAAGATGTATTTCTAAAGTAGATCATTTACACGATAATTGGACAAGAACCACATCACATATCTACCCAAGCCCAAGTTTTCCTACAGGGAAAATGGGCACATGAAGAAAGAGAAAATTAAACGGTTATTTGAATTTATGGATTGAAAAGTAAACCATTGTTGTTTCTAATAAGTGCTATAGATATGTATTTTTTTCCAAAGTATGCAAACAATACCATGATTAACTACTTATATTTGAACATAACAAGAAAAAATAATTTCGTTCTTCACTATTTACTATTGGATAGGTCATTGTGAAGAATGTGGCTCATGTTGTAGAGATTACAAAGTTTTAATTTAAAAGAAGCTGAAGCTTGACAAGGCTTTGAGCTATAAGGCTTGTTTTTTGCACGCCTAGGCATTATTAAATATGAGAACTTGTTAACAAGAGTTGTAGAGAAAAGTGAAGAGAACCACAGTGCTCTAAGAAACATTCAAGAACTAGTAATAAGTACTAGATAAATTACTAAAGAAGCGAGCATCAACATAGAAATAAAGTAAAAGAAAAGAGGAAAAAATCCTCTACAACAATCTTTACCTTGAACATCTAGTATTGGTCAGACTTCATCTTCCAATCAAAGAAATGGAAAGAATATTGCAAGCACAAAATTGATTCATGGTCAACTATCAACTAGCAGGGATGGTGAAGAGCTTCCTTGGCCATTCATTCGAGAAAAAATGCACATCACTGAAGTAACCAAATCCAAAAGTCCACCAAAAATAGGAAACCTTGAACAACCTATGAATGTAGAAATTGAAAGCACTATGCTACCTGATTGGGTCAATACTTGTTTAGTAGAAAATCAAAAAATATTGGAGGAAATTGCCAAAGAATATACTACTTTGGATGATCTCCCTATCACTTTTCAATATGTAAACTATGACAAGGACATTAAAAAATTGAAAATTGAAAAATTAAAGGTCCATAATAAAAAAAATAAAATTATTGATAAAGTAGAAACGAATGTTGATGTGTATGGAATTTTAGCTATCAGACTCATGGGATTCCATCTAGCTACTAGTAAAACATTTGTAGTGTTTATTAGCCAATAGGAAGTAGAGAACATCATATTTAAAGCAAGAATAAAAGCGTTAGAAGATTCTCTAAATTTGGATCCTTTGTTAATGACTCCACTTAATATGGACACTACCATCTACAATTTCTACTCGCATCACATCCTGTGGACGTAATAAAGCTTTGAAACTATTTAATGTAGAAAAATATCATATTATCACTAATATATGCCAAATATTAGACATATTGAACATGCATGGAAAGAGGCTTCTGATTTGCTACATTTAGCAGAGGGAATTAACTCATTTGCTGATTTGGTTAAAAGTAATGTTAACAAAGACAAATATTTTGATAACAATAACTTACTTACTTTTAGTCAAAGGCTTGGTTTGTTGTTTGATTTGGAGATAAAAGAAGATAGAGAACTCCCAAATTGTAATCGAATGAAATAGATCAAAGTTGGATTGCCTAAAAGAATCAACACACTAGAAAACATTATTTGTGAATGTGAAAGCATAAAGAATATAACACGTGATGTGGTTTTTAAGGTGGTGCAATTTTTTGAAGATTTAAATACTCCACACATCGTACACAAATCTGAATTAATAACAAAAGATACGCTAATAGTCCAATTTGAAAGGCTATATGAGTTAATGGAAAAAGAGTTGGACAATATAATTGATTTTACTATAGAAGAAATTAGAAAATGGCTAATTACTTTTATTAGTATTAATGAAGTGAAGTCTACCTTAAGTGCTCAATTACAAAACAGGCTATGGAGATCGACAAGCAAATATTCAATCAACATGTTGAGCTAGAGATTGCAATCAGTCCAATAAAAAAATTCATTAAAGCTATGTTGGAGAGATTCATTCAAGACATCATGAATCTAAAGGATAATTGATAGTCAAACAATTATCATATATCATTTCACATATTGTAATTGTCCTTAAATTTTGGCACATTCGTTTTTCTATTTACTAGTAATTAATTATTGAAATTTGTTAATTGTGTTAATGTCACCTAAACTAATTGCTCGATGCAATTCCTTGTTTTTTTTGTGGTTTCCTTTTTCCATATTATGGTTCATGGGACACCAACCTGTCTCCATTTGGATGTACGCATTTACTTTTAATATTAGGTAGTAGGATTTTGATGACTGCTTTAGGCATCAAACATAAATGTAGGTTCAATTACATAATCTCTTCCATATGCATGTGCTTTCCTCTTACCAAATATCATTTTTTGTTATAAATAAATTGTAGTTTATTTTGTCTACTCATTTTCCTTGGAATGTAGGAGCAGATAGCTAAAGAGAAGATGCCAGAATATCATAGTGAATGACCTGATGAGCTAAGTTGCTAGCATTTTCATTACTGATGTAAGTGACTTCTGCTGAAAATCATAGTTCTTAATGATTTTCATAAGATCTTGTATGGATTTGAATTTTGTGACATTTCTCAAAAACATTAATAGAGAATAAATTTTCAAGGATAAGATTTTAAATTTCATATTATATCTAATATTTTGTTACTGATCACAAAGAAAATGAATATTCGAAAACAATTTTAGATTCTAGACATATGTTATGTGTATATTATTTCTTTTAATATTATCTATGATGATTGAAATTGGAATCTCGATACAGTTCTTGATATTGTATTTGTTTTACTTAATGTTAGAGACTTATGCTTTCAACTCCTATACTATTCCATACATACATATAGTAATAATACATAATATAAATGTAGTTACAAGGTTTTAAAATAGAGTAGTTATATTTGCTATGAATCTCAAATAATGTTGAATGTTTTAATCTTTTTAATTTATGTGAAATGACGAAGTGTGGGAAAGGCTTTCATTGTTCACTACCCCTCCGCACTCCACACTTTCTGCACACCCTCTCTCCTTCCTCTGCATATATCTTCATGCCACCCCCCCAATACATTTTGAGTATTTCTTTTTATCTTCTTTAAAGAATCCATATATCTGTGCACTAGAGATCTCTTGGGCAACGATTTTTTAAATAGAGAAACAGCCTAATTATTTTAGACTCACCTATTGAATCAGATTTATCTTCATGAACATACTTCAATTGAAAAATCAAACACAAATGGTAAATAAGATACACTTGTTCGTGTCCTATAATCAAGACCTAAGCTAAAAGGATATGTGCGAAGATAAGGAACTATGCACAATTAAACCATTCACTACCACTGTGCACTCTACATAATGTAAACATTCGTTGCCCCTTGGAAATACGTACAATGAAAACGTTCAGTATCCCTCCACAATCTACACAATGAAAATGTTCACTGCCCTTCTGCACCCCACACTTTTTACTCACCTTTTCTCCTTCCTCTGCATTGTGCCCCTCCCCTCTTTCTATATTTCGCATAATGGAAGCTTCTTCGGAAATTGAATAGAGGGATAACCGAACAATACACAAACTCCAGATAAATTAACTAATATATAATATTGGTTAGTATTTGCTCGATATTAGTTTCTCAACTCCGCACATTGAAATCCTAAGAAACATTATTGGGCGACCACATGTGTCAAGGTGCAAAGAAGTGGTAATGATGAGTGTGGAGGTGTGGAAAAAGCTTTCAGAACACTAACCTTGACGTTGTCACTATCATAACTATTTCTAGTGCTCATTAAAACCTTTGACTCCACCTCAACACTTCGCACAATAAAAACGTTCACTGCCCCTCTGCATTATCCACAAATTTAAAAGCTTTGCCTCCATCTCCGCACTCCATAAAATGAAAACATTGACCACCCCTATGCACTCCAAACTTTATGCACACATTTTTTCCTTCCTCTGCATAGAGCTATGAAATATTATTTAACTTTAAACAGAAACTTGGTATCTAATATTAAATGAAGTATTTTTTTAATGTGTAACTATTAACCATGTTGAGTGCAATGTATGAATTTGCAAAAATTATAAATCCACACCTCCACATTTCATACAATATATCAAAAAGTCTTGATATTCCATTATAATTCTAAGACACATTGTTGGACAACCACATGTACGAAGAGCAGAGGTGTGGCCAAAAGCTACGTGTAAGAGATAAGAGAATTTGGAGAAGGGCTTCGTACAATAAAATTTTTTACTTCACTTCCACAGTCCACACAAAAAAAACATTTTTTTAATGTGTAATTATTAACCATGTTGAGTGCAATGTATGAATTTGGAAAAACTATAAATCCGCACGTCCACATTTCGTACGATGTATTAAAAAGTCTTGACATTCCATTATAATTCTAAGACACATTGTTGGACAACCACATGTATGAAGTGCAGATGTGTAGACAAAAGCGATGTGTAAGAGATAAGAGAATTTGGAGAAGGGATTCGTACAATAAAATTTACGATTCCACTTCCACACTCTGCACAATAAAAACATTAATTTCCCTTCTGCATTGCGCACAATTAAAATGTTTAATGTCTCTCCACATTGCCCACTTCCGCAAATGCGTAAATAACAACAAATTGCAAAATGTTGGCATTCTCGAATAACTAGAAAATGGGAGCCCCAAAAAGAAACATGGCCATAATCGATTAATTAGCACTAGAAGTAAAAACTATGTTGCTTTGCAACTATCACCCTTGTGATTTTAACCCACTCTTAATAGACATTTTTAAGAAAAATACCCTTTTGGACCCCTTCCCCTCAATCAAACTCTAAGATTCCACTTTCCCCTGCTTCCTAACACGCCTCCCTACTCCCAAAAATTTCCCCAAAAATTTAGAAGCCCCCTATCCCCTTCATCTCGCTTTATTTCGACAGAATTCCTTGTTTCACACATCGTGACAAGTCGCACTCAAATGATGCTTCAGAGCAATCAAAGATGAATTTTTGGAAACGGAGAGAGGTTTTTGTCCACAACATGCCAAAGAAGAAAAACCTCTTTCAATTTTTGTACAGGTGTCATGGTTTGAAAGAAATGTCAAAAATACCGGCGAAAACGAAGGTGCTCCAAGGACGGTTGGCCAAAACACAAAAACGAAGGAAAATGCCCGATCCACTCCAAATTTTGGCCAAAGCTTCTTTGACTGAGCATGGTACTTGATTGGGGACTCCCAGCCCAAATTTCAAGAAATTTGGAGAAATTTTTTTCATTTGTGAATTTTTTGTGCAATTTACAGGTTTTTCCCGTGGAATGGTCTCACCCCGGGTGAGACCATTTTGGAGGACTGCTCGGAATTTTGAAAACTTGGCATTTTTGGAAAGGGCATGCAAAGAGAAAAATTACCAATACTTGGGAGAAGCCTGATTTTGAGATTTAAGCCTCCAAAAGCTCAAAATACATCAAAAAAATGACTTTCTGCCCACTTTTTGAGTTGCAGAAAGTGACCTTGGGAGAAATGGTTTTTGAGGGGGCAAAACAACTCCAAATTCAGAAATTCCACTTTGGATGGAAAGTAGACAGACCAAGCTTTCCAATGAGCCATCTTGCACCTGATTTGGACCAGTGGAACCCACTCAAAAGTTGCAGCAAAGGGGCGTAACCATTTGCACAGGGGGCGCGGCAGTGAGAGCCAGCTTTGCCAGAATTGACCTTTTTTGTCAAAAAACTCTGTTTTGACTATGGTTGACAATTTTTACTTGTAGATGATGGATGAATGTAATATTTTCATGGCAATTTGATAGATTTTATCTCTATTTACCCTTCTAGAAGCTTCCTTGATGTAAAAAGTGAATAATTAATGCATGAATCAGTTAGCTAAGTAATAGAGGCAAGTTGTTGGACTGCCTATTATCTAGTGCTTAACTTAGAATTAGTTCAAACTGCTCCTAGGAAGCTGAGCTCGACCCCTAGAGGTGGGGAAAGGAGTTAGACGGTCTATATTATGCTCTCTCTTTTTCATTTTCATGGTTGGACTCTTGTGGGAGAAAGCTTTGTTGTATATTGTACATCTATCTCACCAATTTAAAGAAGAGGAAGGCCAGGGTTTTGCAGGCATCATTGTGGATTCTTGTGGTTGTGTTGATTGTGTGTTCTCTACATGTTCTTGTAAGTTTGTTTATGTATTCCACATCTCTCTTTTGCTTCTATTTGGACAGATGAAGTGGTAAAGTTTGAATTCATGCTTTGACATGCTCAGCTTTTTAGTTTGTTTCAAAATTTATGTTTTCTACTGTCTAGAGAGGATTCAAATGGTTGTTTGCCCTCTTTAGCTCCTTCTCTATCATCCCTGATCATCCATCTCAGATTAAGGCATCAGCGCTCAGTCCTACCTTGCCCCAAAGATCCCCCTGCAAAAAACTGTGCTCAATCCCCGCACCCTGAATTGCACTCCCTCCAATTGCCACCAAAAACCCAAAAATCTTTAAATCAACCCCCCTTATCAATTTACTAGCCTAATATCTTTGATCCCAATTGGTCAGCTTATTATATTGAAAGATCTACCGAATCTGACCCGAGAGAGCCTTCTCATACCTCGTAGGGCTAGCTACGAGGTGAAATGGTTTGATGTAGCCTTGAGAGTTTGTCTATTTCAGCCTAGGTGAATTCCAAGCGCTAACATGGACTACTCCGTCAGACATTAGACAAACCATATTTATGTTTTCCCAATTTTAATGACCGTCACCCCCATGTGGACTACTCCGCTGGATGGTGTACGTGTTCTCCCTTGAAATTTGGTTTTCACGACTGCCGCATCCGCTGTGGACTATTCCGCTGGATGTTGGATAGACCCTTGTTGTTGTTTGTGTGTGTTTCTTCTTGGGTTGTGACTATTCCCTCTCATTAAGAGGCTCACTTTACCTTCCCCCCTTTGATAGTAAGAGAACCTAGACAAAGAGTTACATTAGGCACTCACCAAGTAGACCCATCTCACTTTCTTGAAATTACAAGCATAACACTCTCATGTGTTGAACAACAAGAGCTAAGGAAAATATCTAAGATAATGGCAACTGGGCCATCATACTGGATGGGAATCCTACACCAAACTGTGTGAAGTATAGTTGGGACTTCATACTGGGAAGATCCCCTTTCTTGGCGGGTCCAGCACCGTCAACAAGACACTATATTTCTTTGTGCATTTTGCACTACATTATGAGAGAATATGAACACAAAATTGAAGAGGTCTACAACATTCCATCCACAAATGGATGGGTAAAAAAAAGTAGTCAACAAGACCTTGATATAGATTTTGAGGGGTTCTAATCAAACGCATCCAGACACTCCTATGGAAAAACGATCCACACCTCAACTAGTAATTTATTATTTGACACTTGCTTGGATATTCACCATGTTCACCTTTGGATGTAGTATATGGATAATGATGAGGAGTGAGGGAGGATCTCAAAAGGGATGTTTCAAGAGTTTTTTTTTTTTTCTCATTGAGATATGTTAGATCCATCTATAATTATAGGAGGCATTGAAGAAATCACATGAAAATACAAGGCTAGGCATGATCAACATAGAAAAAATAGTTAATTTAGATTGGGTGATAGAGTATGGTTATAGTTGAACAAGAAGAGGCTAAAGGGACTTGGTAAGATAATCAAGCCTAAGGTGGGAGATAATGCATATAGACTCAAACTAGCCCCATCCATGTGCATTTACTTAGTGGTGAAAGTGGAAATTATCAAATGTTGAGAATTCCATGCTAGATTAGGAAGAGGGGCAGGTACTGCTTTCCATAGAGGACTTAGATCTAGACGCTTAGGAAAAGTTGATAGAGGATACAATTTTGTATAAGATATCCATAACTAGAAGCTAGGGGCAACATGACCTTTACAAGAATAGGCTGAAAAGATAGCTTCCAAGCAAGGCTAAATGGTACTCTAGGGAGAAGGTAGAGGAAAAATTTCCTCATCTCATTCAATAAATATTTCGAGGACCAAAATCCTCCCAAAATGGGGAGGTGTGATTTGAATTGGATCATTATGTAACTTTTCATCCATATCGATGCTTTGGATGTCGAAAAATTGAATGAATCAACTTACAGGGTTAGTTTTATTGGTGTAATGTAGTTTGGAGAATCAAGGTTTGAAACCTTTTGGGGCTAGTTTGAGGCCTTAAATAAGGATTTTTTGGGGTAAAAATATCGTGCAAGGTCCCATGACACTAGTCCACACTTACATAACTTTCCAACGATGTAAGAAATACATCTGTTGAAGTTAAAATACAAAATTTATGCATTTAGGAAGTTAATGTATCGTTATTGACCACCATAATTCGAGGAGATGCGGTGTCAACCACTTTTATTCATGGAAAATGGGATAGAAACATGAATATTATTAGGAAAACTTTATAATGGTCAAAGTTGTAACTCTATTTGATAGTTGAAGGAATAAAGCTTAACCCCTAGTTGGCTATTGGACCGTATTATAATTGGGCCACTATGAGGAAAATGGGGCTTTGTTCACTTTTTATTTTATTTTATTCCATGGTAGAGAAGAACGACTTGGGAGTAGGAGTGAGAGAGCATAATAAAGGGGGTTTGTGTTATGCAACTGTTGAAGAATCTAGGGCAAATAAGTATAATAGGATTCTTCTTTACTTGATAACAATTTGTGGAGGCTTTTTACTTTTTCTTGTTAGCTTAATCTTCTTCTTCTTATTATTAATGCATGTGTGTGTACTTCATCAAACTGCTATCAAAACATAAGAAGAAGAACACAAAATGTTGGTTCTCTTGCCAAGGCCAAAACCTCTCTTCTCTTGAGAGGAAAACCCTTCGGTAAGTTTTCTCTTACTAAAGCTTCTTTCTTGATCAATGCCAAACCGTAGACCCTTGACTAGAAGATCCTCCAAGCACAAGTCAAGTCTTTCCTTTTCTTTGCACTATGTTCCCCAACACTTTGTCTACCTCCTTTTGGCACTTTGTTCCCCAATACTTCGTCCTTCTTCCAACACTTCATTCTTCCTTCTATTGTAAGTAGATCTTCTAGGAGAGATACTTTTACTTAGTGATAGCCTTCACCTAAAGATACTTATTCCTTCTCTAGATCATCCGAGTTCTTTCTTGATGTATGGTGGTAGGATGAGTGAGACAACATTGTAGCCCTAATAATCACACATGTGAGAGTTCTTATTGTAGTTATAGGGCTCCCTATAACTTTGTTTGAGGTCCTTCTCTCTTCGCTTGGATAGGAGGCCTTGTTGGAGAGGTAAATCCCCTCTACGGATAGAGGCGATCCCTACTAGCCCAGAACGGGTCTAGCAACAATCAATCAATGTTACTCTGCAAGTTCCTAGTTGCAATTAAAAAGTGGGTAATGAACACCTACTTGGATTCCAGCGCTATTTGTTTGATGAAGAGATGCCGCTCTCACTCCTTCGCTCTGGTCGGTCACGATCCTCCACTATCCTCGTGGATGGACACCTGCACATGCAAAGAGAGAACAAACACAAGCGTGAAATCTAGTAAAAGCAACTTTACATCAGTCAGAAAGGATGTAATTCACATTAACCATTATAAGACTAATGAGAATGGAACCATAACAGTAGTCATCTATCTTTTATTAATCAAAAACAGAGAAAGGTACAACCAATGTTCTGACGTTGAGTCCTTCTCAAGAGGGTCCTGCCAGCAAGTCTCATAAGCATTCACCCTTGGAGGTAGATCTCCCAAGACAAACAACTCTCTCTCTCACTCAAGGCAACAAGACTTCATAACCTTCCTTAAGCTCTCTAGCAATCCACACTTAACACACCACCTGCCTATTAAGAGCAGCACTAAAGTACTATGAATTCCTCTATGTCAAAAGCTATATGTCAAAAACTAGATGCTCATGGCAATGGTGGAGGCTTATATAGGAGAAGGAATCTCCATGAATGGTGGAAGGATAAGCTTATCTCCAAGAAAGGTGGCTCATATGACGAATAGACATGCCATAGAAGGGAGGGCGACTTTCACAAGGCCAACAACCAGGTCTGGAGTCATCTGGAAGGCTGGCTGTTAGAACAAACTCGCCCAAACAGGATCAGCGCGGTTGGATAACTGGACTGGCGCGCTGACATCGCATTTCAATAACATAAGAGGTCTGGTCAGCGCGACTTAATACAAACAGAGGATGCGCTGGTTATGGAATTCGATTAGCGCGGGAAACCCGTGTGCTTCCGCGCTGGCAGCGCACCAATTGCACTCGCATCCGCCAGTCAGCACGGTTATTTCAATAACAGTCGCGATGATCCAATAAACTTAGGCAAAGAGGGTTTTTTTGGCCATTTCAGAGAGCATGAGCATGATGGATTTGATTTCATGACAAAGTAGGGAGACTGACAAGGAGACAGTGACAAATTACTGTGTAACAGATGCCCCCTAAAGCATGAAGCTCGAGAGAGTGGGAGGGGTGAGATGCTTTACAAAACTGTTGAACCGGAACACCACCAGGAAGAACCTGCACGTAGATACAACTGATATCTCAATTACATGTAGTCGAGGCATGGGCGCAGCCATCCAAAAGACATATAAAGAAGGTCTGTGGTATGGACGCAGCCACCCAGCTGAAGAGACCATGATGATAAAAGGTATGGTCGCAGCCATCCTAAAAGACTCAGGTATGGGCGCAACCATCCATCAATGAGTCATGTAATAATGCTCCACAAAATTGCAGCCTGTTTCGCAACAGACTAGAACCAGGGTCTTGCGCTCCATCCAAACCCGAACAAAGTACAAGTCCAAACATGTGAATACAGGAGTTGGAATCGAACATGTTTGAACATCGTCTGATTACCAACCAGTGATGAAAGCTGTTAACAGACGCGAGAGGTGCCACCAATAATGACGATGGTCCTCAAGGTACTATAGGTACAATCCATGGCATGCGAATGAATGAGCCAGTGTCGAACACCCGTAGAAACATCCGATCGGAGGCTAATGATGAAAACCTCGCGTCGAACACGAAGAACCTGCCATTGAGGCATGCAGGCTCCAAGGTACCTGAAGGGAGTCTCTAGGTCACTTTCCTGGATAATGAGCTGAAGTCGACAGGAAGCGATCTTCATCGAAGGTGGGCCATAATGTTTCCCACATCATCGACACGAGACGGAAAGAGACAATATGTTTTGTGTGAAATATCATAGGGAGGTTATACTTGCAGAGGCTAACTTCTCTTGAACATACCGATGTCACAATGACGGATTTGGCAATATTTGAGGTCAAGTGATTAGAGGTCGTGATGGCAAGACAATGAGCAGATGAATGGTCAAATAGGATAACCCAAACCCATGGAGGCAAATGTGAAACGAGATGAGATGTCCCCACCCAGACACGAATGCAAACAGTTCCATGATCAAGAGCGACATACTGCCGATGACGACGATTATGATTCCTTTATTTCCCCCACCATTTCTGGAGAGTACCCCGGTTATTTTTGGATGACAAGCTTGACGGGGATAACATATGCTTGAGGAGCGTCATTTCGACGGAGTCGGATGTCATTAAGTTTTAACGAGTCTGACAAAGGAAGAACTCGACGCCTTTTCTTGCTTAGAGAGTCTGAAAAGACAGCAGAAAAAAAAACTCCAGGGGGGTGCTTTTTCGTAAAGTTGTGTCTCTCGAGCCCGAAAAAGTATAAAACAATGCTCGAAAGAACCGCCTGATCATTACGACCGAGGATTACTTTTCGTAAATAGTGACTTCGACCCAAAAAAGTAAAAAAGCGGTCAAAAGCACGTCGTTTTAGATCCAATAACGAGTGCGAAACGACAAACACCCGACGATCTTTGTTAATTTAAACGGTCGAAAAAAGAGCTTTAAAAGCGACCGCCTCTCGTTCCTTTTGACGAGCTGAAAGGGAGCTCGACAATCTTTTCACATTTAGCGAGTTAGAAAAGAGCTTAAAGATGACTCGGGTATAGGTTCATTTTTACACAAGCTTGAACCATGGAGAGCTTTGCTTGGATTCGGTTTCATGTTTACACAATCTTGAAACGAAAAACTATGCTTGTTATAAGCTCGCATGCCCCCAACATAATGACGCAAAACGAGGTACATGCCCCCCAAGCTTCATTGCATTCACAAAGTGGATGGAATGAAGGTTCACTTTCGAGAT
>APFE030448185.1:149720-164780 GCA_000404065.3 Pinus taeda | reverse complement strand
TAAAATGAAAAACATATTTAAATATAAACATCCATCATCGGTTTTGTCTATGGACGGTTTAATTATGAAAAATTATTTGTTGTAAATTTCGAGAGGTCGATATAACTACGTGTCAACTAATTGATGCTTAAACAACAACGCGCTAACTACGTGTAACGAAATAGTTTGCGTTTTCATGAATGGAATGTTTGATCAACTACACAGATGGCAGAGGCCGTTTAGATTAGCTTACTTTACTCCAATCCAAAGTGATCCCCTCTACCTTTCAGGTCATGTTCATGGTGTTGGATAACTAACTTTGCATCAACGCATTAAGGGTTGATACTATATAATAAAATCTTTCAATTGGAATTATTAATATTAATGTTAGTGAATGGTATTTTTAATAAGTGTCTAATTATTTTATGTTTTAGATTTTTTTGGTGTTTAGTTATTTGTTGTTTTTTAATTGCATAAATAGATATAAATAGATGTAGCAAATTGAATTTTTTTTGGAATATTTTAATTTTACAAAATTTACACATAAATTTCATATTTTTATTATTTGAAATATTTTTGAAAAAAAGTATGCTGGTGGATTTAGGTCAACACGTTTTGAACCAACTAGTATGAATCATCATTAAAACAAAATGAAACGTCTAATAAAAACAATAAAATTTCATATCAATAAAACTTCCAAAACTTAAAACAATGAAATAACAACTATTTTAACTAACACATCCATATAATTTGATTTAAATTATTTCATACTAGAAAACCTAACAACATTAACCACCATCCATCAAACTCAAGACCTAAAACATTAACAACCATCCATCAAACTCAAGACCTACAGATATTAAAAAATCAAGATAATGAACAATGGCCATCACGTAATTCGATCAAATATCGACGAAATGTCTGTAATCTAATTAATAAATAAAGAAAGAACGAAATCCATAATTTGGCTTTTGTGATATATCGCGCCCAACGGTTCAACCCTCGGGCCTCAAGTACGGGCCACGATCGGGTCACAATATGACATGGGCACGGGATTAGGTTTGGGTACATATTTTATAAGTATTTTTCTTTTATTGAAATATAATTAGTCCACTCATATAGATAAATGGCTAATAAATTTAAGAAAGAAAAATAATTATAATAAAGTTAATAAAAAATTTAAATTAAAATTAATATTTATAAATATAAATATCATATTTTTTATTTATAAAAAATAATAAAATATTTTCATTTTTTATTAAATTTTAAATATTTTTAATTAACTCAAAAATTTACCTTTAAACCCTATTTTTTATAACAAAACACCTTATTCTTTTTTAAACTTTAAACACTTATCAACTAAATAAATAAAAATAAAAACTCTAAAATTTAACCCCTACACCTTATTTTTTTAACATAAACACCCCTATTCTTCTTTTTTACTTAACACACCTATCAACTTAAAAATAAAAATAAAAGCTCTCATCCATTATACATATCCAAATTTAACAAACGTATGTAAGAAGGAAATGATGTAAAAGAGAGTCATATGACATGACATTGGCGTGTAAGGTGGTTTGTTTTATGCTTATCCTTCTAAGATATCTTTAATTCCAACTCAATGTTTTCTTTAAAGTTTACCCGCACTCCCCACGTTAATAGATTGCCAGCTAATGGGGGCCAAACGAGGATGGTCAGCTTCCCACAAGCTGCATTTTAACCGATCAACTTCCATCGCAAAAATGCTGCGACCAGTCCCGCTCAAGGCCGGATAAAAATAAATTTTAATTCGTACTTCAGGATTTCAAACTTGTTATCATGCTTTATAAAGGTTCTAAATTTTTCTAGAAGATAAAAACAAGAGATATAAAGATGTTACATAAACATGCATGTCATATGTGTGCTAAAATAAATCTCAAAGTATATATGAATTTAAAGGGAGAATCTAGATATTGCAATATAGAGATAACATTTTATATTATAGGGAAGGACCTATTAATTTAGTAGATTAGATATGAAGGTTTGCAAAAAGGATCTTAAAAATGAATCTGTCAATAACTCGAAATAAATGGCCATTAACACATTTATCTAGCAAACTAGGCACGTAGTCCTATATAATAATACTTTTAGAAAAGGGTGTATCAGTCAAATGTCCAAGACTAGGCACCGAACTATAACAAACCAGGTAAACCCTCGCCTATAAGCATAAAGGCATAAGGCAACCAACACAGCCGCTGACAATTAAACCAGAGCAAAATCTATTAGGGGCCAAATTTTTCGTGAAACCCCAGCCACTACAACCCTGATGCTAAGCGAACCACCCGGGTAAGCCAACGAGCAGGGAGAAGAAAGGGTTACAGGGCCCATGGTAGCACGACGTCTAAATCTTCAATGAAACCCAACCTGGACTGTGAAAATGTCTGCGAGCGCCCCCCTGTGAGTAGCTCCTGCCATATAAACAATCTACACAACATCTCCACAACAAAGTACAACTATCGCATTCGTCATTGCCATCACCTATAACGCTTAAACAACGATCAAGCTTTGACACCATTTTCTTTTGCATCTTTGGGCACTTTCGCGGCCGCCACATCGGACCCCATAGTGTCACGCCCTCATTTCCTTTTCCACGAATTCCCAATGTGCGACATGGACCAAACACTTAACTTTTTCCATCGTTAACTTGTTTCCCGAACTACGCCTAACATTCATCTTATTTAACATGTTAAAACATTTAATGTGCAGAAATACATTAAATAAACATCCAACGACAAGAGACACATTCCAATATGCAAGTAAGAATTTATATTAAATTATGTTTTACAATTGACCGGGAGTGAAGCTCCACCGATGTTTTACAATTTACACAGTTCGATTATCATGCAGCTCGGCCCTTGGCCGTTGCACCGTTTAGCCTTGCCCCAGAACGCAACTCGTCGTTTCCCCTCAAACTTTTTCGTGCCCCGTTCGTTCAGCAGACGCACCCATGCCCGTAGCTCGTGCAGCCTGTTCAGTCGGGCACACTTGCCCTGCAACTCATGTAGCTTGACCCCAGCTCATCGTTCGACTTACTACCTCCGCAGTTCATCATTCGGTTCGGCGGGAACCCATACACCGGGTCACCTCACCCTTACCCACAACTTCATCGCGTTCGACCATTACTAATGGTGCAACCTGCGGCTCGTCCGCTTGGTTCACCCACGCCCTGTGGTGTGCCCTCGACTGTTGTTCAATTTGTCCACCTGTCATGCAGGCTCATCTCAGCTCGCCCAAGGTAACTCGCCCTCCAACTCAGAACTCACCTTTGAGTCTTGTGAGATGACTCCTTGTTGTTTTTGCCACCACGCCTTTGTGTATTTGTATGATCACTTGCCAAGGTGGGGGCTTTGGCCAATGCCCAAGCCGACCCAACCTTTCGGTGTTTATATCATTTCAACACATCGACTTGGGGTGGGGCGCCCGCACATGGGACCGCCCACCCGTATAATATCGCGAGTCACACAACACTTAGCCATTTTGTGAAATTACTTTTGCATGTCCATTTGCCCGTTCGCCTAGCTAGCTCATCGCCCTTACCCAAGAGTGCGTCCAACTCGTCGTTTCATCCACCCGACTCGCCATCCGCCTATCGTGCGCCCGTCGCCAATATCACAAAATTTCGGGTAAAAGCACTTGGTGGGTGCACCCATTTTGCCCGAACACACCAATGACTCGTGGGCATTATATTCTTCCCCACCTAAGGTCATTGTCATCCCCGACAATCTAACTATCCTTCGTAACCTTCTGTCGTACTTCGCAATCTTTCGCTTCCATCTCCACAGTAAGTCCTCCATTTCCCAGCTATCTTCATTCAGTGCATTCTTCCATCTAATGAGAAATTCCCGTCTCATGTTGCTTCCAAGTCTTGTCGTTCGAAGATCCAAAATCTTCTCCAACACAAGATTTGGTTTGTCAACAATCATAGCTGGCCCTCTCAATGGCTCTACTCTGTCTAGATGTTCTGCATGAAGTCGACACTTCTTCAATTGACTGATATGGAAAATGGGATGTCTCATATGCATGTGGCGCAAAAGCTCTAGCTCATAGGCAACCTCTCCCACTCGCTTCTGCACTCGAAATGGTCCTTCGTACCTCCTCATCAAAGATCTTGTAGTCCCCTTAGGTGGCTGAAATTGATCTCTGGTGATCCTAAGAAAAACCATATCTCCCACATTGAAGTGTGCATCCCGCCTATCCTTATATGCCCATTTCTTCATCCTCCTTGCAGCTTTGTGCAAGCGCAACCGTGCCAACTCCAAGGTCTCATCGCAAAACTTCATGAACTTTTTCGCATGAGGACTCCTCAAGAAACCTCCTGTCACTACGGTGTGTGAAGTGACTGGTAACTATCCATTTACCAACTCAAATGGACTATACCATGTCACAGAACTCTTCTGCATGTTGTATCTGAACTGAGCTAAATCCAAGAGTTTAGGCCAATTCTTCTTATCAGCCGTCACATAATGTCTCAAATAGTTCTCCAGAAATTCATTGATTCGCTCAGTCTACCCATCTATCTACGTATGGTAACTCGAACTCATCAACAATTCTATTCCAACTAGCTCGAACAAAGTGGTCCAAAATTTGCCTGTAAATCGCGGATCTCAGTTCGACACAATGCTCAATGGCATTCCCCAATACTTCACTACGTTCTTGAATAATGACTCCGCAGTCTTCTCGGCTCCACAAGGTATCTTTGTTGGAACAAAGACAACATACTTTGAAAAATGATCGACCACAACCATGATCCCATTATACCCCTGTACCTGCAATGACTGAGTGATGAAGTCCATCGAGACACTCATCCATGGTATCTCTGGAATCTGTAAAGGCTACAACAATCCTCCCTGCCTCTGAGTATCTGATTTGTCCTGCTAACGAATGATGCATGTATATACATACTCCTCTACATCCTCCCTCATCTTTTCCCAAAAGAATCCTCTCTCTAATAATGCAAAGAATGATGTTGCCTTGGGTGGCTAGCCCATGGAGAATTGTGGCATTCCTTCAAAAGGTGTCTCCTAAGCCCATATGACTTTGGAACATAGAGTTGGTTCCCAAAGAACAAGGGTCCATCTCTGAGAAAAAACTTTTGTGTCTTCCCCTCCTTTATCTGCTTCACTATATTCTGCGACTGAGTATCAACCCTAATGCTTTCCTTGAGCTTATTCTGCATCTCTTCTGCCATCTGTACTCAACTCCTACTTAATGATGCCCGATCTTCCTCCCCCTCCAATGTTGCTAGTTGTCCCTTCCTGCTAAGGGCATCTGCAACTGCATTGAGTCTACTCGGACGATACTCAATAGTCATGTTGAAATCTGCTAAGAAGTCCTACCAACGAGCTTGCTTTGCTGATAGCTTTGGTTGTGATGCAAAATAACTTGCTACAACGTTATCAGTCTTGACAACAAAAGGTTTCCCAATCAAGTAATGCCTCCATACGTGCAAACAATGGATGATCGTAGTCATCTATTTCTCATGAACTGGATACCTCCATTCTCTATCCTGAAACTTCCAACTCTCATACACCATCGGATGCCCATCCTGCATAAGAACCCCTCCTACAGAAAAATCTGAAGCATCTGTGTGTACCTCAAACGGTCGCTCGAAGTCCAGCAACTTCAATATCGGTGCTGAAACCATCCTCTTCTTCAAATCATCAAATGCCAATTGACATTTCTCCATCCAACTCCATTGGTTATCCTTCTTCAGAAGGTCTGTCAGTGATGATGTTACTTTGGAGTACCCATCCACAAACTTCCGTTGGTAGTTGTTCATGCCCAAAAACACCCTCATATCATGGACATTCTTTAGTTCAACCCAATCCTCGATCACCTTCAACCTGTTTAGCTCCATCTGTTTGTACCCTTGACCCACAATATGTCCAAGGAACAGAATCTTGGTCTGGGCAAACACACACTTTGACTTCTTTAAGTATAGTTGACTCTTCTTCAGCGCCTCAAACACCAAAGCCAAGTGTTTCTTATGATCCTCCATGTTATCAATATACACCATGATGTCGTCCAAGTATACTACTACGAAAGAATCCAAGTATGGACGTAGTACATCATTCATCAAAGTGAAAAACGTGGCAGGAGCATTGCACAACCTGAATGGCATAACAAGGAATTCAAAGCTTCCATACCTTGTTACTATTGTGGTTTTCCTATCATCTCCTTTCGCTATCCGCACTTGGTAATACTCATGCCTCAAGTCCAGCTTGAAAAACACTTGGGCTTTTGCAAGCTTATCGAAGTAATCTGCAACTAATGGCAAAGGATACCTATTCTTTATCGTTTTCTTATTAAGAGCACGATAATCACATCACATCCGTAGCTCATCCGTATCTTTCTTCCGCTGGAACAATACTAGAGCTCCATAGGGGGACCTTGAAGGTCGAATGAAACCTGCTTCAATTAACTCCTTTAACTGTCATTTCAACTCCTTCGACTCTGGTCCTGGCAACTAATATGGATATTTAGCTGAAGGTTGTTTCCCTGGCTCTAGCTCAATGCTATGGTCCACCGCATGCCTTGGTGGAAGTTTATTTGGTAGCTCATTGGGCATCAAATCTGCATACTTGGCCAGCACCTCAAAAATCTCAGCTGGAACAAGCGTCCCTACTCCATCATCGCTGTTGACTTCTCTAATAACTATCGCATATGTCTGTCATCAACCTTAGCAGCAACAACAATGACCTCAGCACCAACAACATTGTAGACCGTGCCTTCCCTAACCCCAAAGACTTCCTTTAAAACCCCAATAGTGGAAGTTTCCACTTTTATTTCAATGTAATCCACCTTCTGTTGAATGATAATCACATCGGTACATGTTCCTTCCATTGTCTTCTATAATAATTCCATGTCTTTACCCAATCTAGACAATTGAGCATAGAGAACTACCATACTCTCGTTAATTTCCTTAAAAATCTCCTTTATAATTTGTTTACAAGAATTCTCCACCAAATTATTGGCGCTTCCACCACTGCCATGACCAGACCCCGAACTTTCGAACCCAAATCCTCCACCCCTGCCGTTACGCGTAGAGGCCATCTTCGCAGAAATACGCCTTTGAACAATAATTATCCTTTGATTGAATCATTGTAGCCAACTACCATATATAATGGCTTGATCAACCCCAACATCCCTCCCGAACTTACCCTTCATAAATGTCAGTTGATTCAGAGTCTTGTCAATGCAAATTCCTTCCATTCCTTCCACTACCAGAATTAACTAGAGTCGTAATGTGATGGTACCATCTTCCTCGACAGGGATGGCTATAATGCATATCTCGGTGATAAACCGAAACCACGACACCCACTTGTCCTCGTACATCATTTTCATTGCAATGAAACCACACCTATGAAATAACTTGATGCTAACCATCCTAGCTCCCGAAGCACTGCGGAAGAGCATTAGGGGGCTAACCATATTAACTACCAACTTAATTCTCTGAAGAACCATACCCACGCAGTACAGCGCCAAGCTGGTGCTACCGATCAAGGGATGTGAAATGAATATTTGTCTTGATTTATGCATAAAATACCTTGCTCCAGCATCACCCCTGTGTTGGATTGACCATTTGTTAAGTGGTTATTGGCATACAAGACATGGAACAAATTTACCTTTTGAATCTTTTTAACAGATAAATAATCCTTTCCATGATTGAGGATGTTTCATCATTGAGAAGATTGACGTTCTTGAGAAGCTTCATGCATGTTTGAATAATCATCATGGGGTCGCCAACTATAACCATTTTTTTATACCTTTAACCAAACTGATTTTCAGAACCTTCCAAAGAGAAAAGGCTTCCACTTGATTATTTGTCGCAATGCCAAGACCCCAAGCGTACTTTATTTCTTTTTTTTCTTCGAGGTTAACAATTACCCCTCTTGCTCAACCCTCCCCAAGGTTACCTTTCGAAGCTCCATCAAAATACAAAAGACTGATCCCGAATCCCCTTTGCCATTCAATAAATTCATCCCATATTAGTCTAATACATACATAAGACTTTGAGAGAGAAGACTTGACGTTGAAGTTGAAGATCCTGAGCCAATCTTTTTCAGAGCTAGTCATCTCATTCATGTCTAAAGCATCAAAGCCCTGGGAAGAGATAACCTCAAAGAGTAGCGACATTCCTTTGATTGCAACAGTTTTAGAATTATGGTGCTGATTTTCAAAGATAACATGATTACCACACAACCATATCGACCAACACATATAATTAGGAATTTCCATCCAACAACTTCTTAACAGAGAGTTTGGGGAGCAAGGATTTTTATGTTTCCAATGAATAAACATGTCACTCCAATCATCTGCAATTTAGGAGACATAAGCCAATGGAACTAGGGCATGGTTCTAGGAATTCACAGTAAAGGAATAATGTCAAAATAAATGTTTTACGGATTCCTCCGCATTACCACACAGAACACAACAGGAGGGGCCATTGATTTTCCTCTTCTTTAAATTCTATTCCGTAAGGATTTTCTCATGGACCAATTCCCAGAAAAAAATGTTAACCTTAGGAAGTCCATCACTGCTCCAAAATTTTCCCCATAATTTAGATGGAAGAAGGGGGGTGGGGGGGGAAGGGTTCTTGATTAAGATAGCATATTCATCTTTGACATAATATTTCTTGGATTTACCTCCCAACCAGGTTTGTCCATCTAGCTTGCTAGTGATTATTGAAGAGAACCCTTTAAGACTTTCGATCAAAGGATGTCAGTGCATGAGAAGGTTATTGGAAAATTATAGAGGAAGCCACCCACACCACAAACCGAAATCATCCCAATAGGTGATATCCACAAGGTGGGAGAACCCATGCTCCACTAGCCAACCAGAGAAAGTCAGGTCAATGCCTTTCGCACAATCCGTTCCAATAAGAATGTGTTTCTAATTCCTAGGAAGCTAGCCAAGATGGTTCAAAATGAGAAATGATGAGGCTTTGCATAATATCTAAATTTTTTATCCTTTCCCTTCCCATGGTTCATCCTCCAGTCTAGTGAGGCGGTTTTTATGGAAATATTTCCTTATAAAGGCCTTTTTCCAAAACTCATTGGATTCTGAGTAAAGCCTCCAGACTAGTTTAGCCCCCAACATTAGATCCATTAGTTCAGGGTCCTTTATTGCTAATCCTCCCTAATTCTTAGATTGCTTAACCAAATTCCAATTAACTAGGTGGAATTTTTGGTTGTTACCCTTGCCTACTTGCCATAATAATTTTCGAATGAGCTTGCTTGTTTGTTGATTGATGTAACTTGGAGCTAAAAGGGCAATGCCCAAATAAATCGAGAGGGAAGATAGAAAAAATTTAATGAGGGTAACTCTCCCCGCCAAATTGAGCCATCTGACACCATAGGAGTGCACCTTTTTCCTTATTTTTTGAAGTACATTTTCCCAATATTCCCTAGAGGCTTGTTTTAGGGATATAGGAATCCCAAGATATTTGAAGGAAGACCGGTGCAAGTCCACATGGATTCCCAAAAACTGGCTGATTTCATTCATCGTTTCCCCTTGGTAATTCTATTTAATTGACATTTCAGTTTGTTGATCAAACACCTAGAGAGTAGAAGAAACTCATCTAGAGTTTTTTTTAATCTAGAAGCAATTGCCAATGAGGCTCCTCTAATCATAACAGTGTCATCGACAATTGAGAGTGATTAATTTCCCTGACGTTTCTTGCAATATTAAGACCCGAGAGGGTGCCATCCAGCCACCCAACTTATAAGTTACTACTAAGAGCTTCAACCATGATTATATAAAGAAGATGCGAGAGAGGGTAGCCTTCACGAAGACCTATAGATGCAATGAAAAAGGGGGAAAGCCGACCATTGATAATAAGGGTGATCCTGGGTGAACCAATACAAGCTTTAATCCAAGAGGTGAATTCATTACTAAATCCTAACTTTTCCATGACGAGGAAGAGGAAGGAGTGAACCCAGTCAAACACATTAGCCATATCCAATTTGATGAACATTCCATCTTCTCCTTCTTCTTTTTTAGACTGCATTGCTTCCTGCACCAGGATGATATTATATAGGATGTTGCATGAATCCACCTTTGTTCTCTGAAATAATGGTTGGAGCATGG
The DNA here is from genome assembly GCA_000404065.3 of Pinus taeda. Lineage (NCBI taxonomy): Eukaryota > Viridiplantae > Streptophyta > Pinopsida > Pinales > Pinaceae > Pinus > Pinus taeda. The sequence continues at coordinate 154,673 of APFE030448185.1, read as the reverse complement.
GTTTAATTCTAGAGGAAATGATTTTCGTCAAGATTTTAAAAGAATAATTACAAAGCAAGATGGGGCGGAATCTAGAGAAGGTGGAGGGATTGGCCTCTTTTGGAATCAAAGAGAGAAAGGAAGATTTAGTGCAACCCCCTAATTTATTGTTAACTCTGCTATAATTCAACATCTTAATGAGATCCTTTTTTATGACACTCCAGAATATATGATAAAATCTAATAGAGAATCCATTTGGGACTAGAGCCTTCTCAGGTTCCAAATTCCAAATCACATTTTGAACTTCTTCTTATGAGATTTCACCAGTGAGAGACACATTAGAAGGCAGAGAGACAACCTGGGGAAATTCTTGAAGAAAATCTAGGGCGCCCTCTAAGGGAGTGCACTCCATGTTGAAAAGAGATTTAAAGTGATTATATGCCTCCAATTTGATTTCTGCTGAGGTGCTGACTGTTTTCCCACCCGTCGCCTTTATTTCCTTGATTATATTCATGTTCTCTCGAGCCATTGTTTGTTTGTGGAAGTAGGATGTGTTAGAGTCCCCAAATTTCAACCAAAGGCTACGAGATTTAAGCCTCCACAAATTTTCCTCTTGCTTTCTAAGATTGAATATTTGAGTGGAGAGATCCTTTTCCTTTTGGATATGTGATTCTTCGATATGGATATTTTCCATCATATTGTAATGTTCTTCTAATTCTTGGACTTTCTGTCTTCTTTTTTTTCCCTCGGGGCTGATAGTTCTCTTTAAGCCATTTCCTCAATTATTTTTTAACGTTTTTTAGCTTAGATTCCCAAACATAGTTGGGTGAGCCCTAAACATGGAAAATCCAGGCTCGCTTTATCATATTCCCAACCTCTTCATATTGGCACCAATATGCATTGAATTTGAAAGGCAACGACCCAAGATTTTCAATATTTTCCAATAAAATCATGACAGGGCGATGATCTGAGTCTCCTTGAGATTCAATAGACGAAGAGTAGTCCAAACCATTGAGAAGCCAATTGTTATGCAACAAAAACCTATCCAGGCGAGCAACAATATAATGAGCTCCGGATCATCTATTAGACCAAGTGTATTTCCCAATCTTTGGTTTGATATCAATTAGGTCCCATTGTTCCATTAGTTCCTCCATTTTGTCTCTAAAGGGATCCGTGATCACAGAACCAGCTCTTTTTTATGTCATATTTAGAATTGTATTGAAACCCCCTCCCATTATACTATTGGTGTGGTAATTCCTTTCCTTTATCACCTCTAAAGAGGCCCAGGATTCTGCCTTGTCACTATATAGCACTGGACCGTAAATATTTATGATGGGAATTCTTTCCCCTATGTCCTTTTCCTCCAAAAGAACCATAATCCAAGATTTTGTCTTAATTTCTTCAACCAGAGTAAATTCCTTATTCAACCAAAATATGCCTAGCCCTCCTGAAGCTCCCCTTGATGACCGTGTTGACCTTGATCTCTCTCTCCAAAAAAATTCAGCTACTTTCATATCCTCTACTTCTTCTAACTTTGTTTCTTGAACAAATTCTACTGATGGAGATTCTTGTTTGATTATATCTCTAACGGCTAGGATTTTAGTAGGGTTTCCTAGCCCCCTTATGTTCTAGGAAATTACTTTCATTACTTGGGGGTGAAGGAGGAGTGATCACCACCCTTTCCTTCTTTGTTTACCTTTTTCCCTTTCAGAATTTTTGAGATTATTGTTTGATTTCCCAAATTTTTATTTAATTTTAATTCTCTTTCTCTCTGTTTCCTTTTGTTTGGTCTCCCTATTTTCTTAGTGGTGTTGATTTCTTGGCTATTGCAATCATCATCCCAGGATAGGTTTTAGGATAGATTCTAAGTGAAAACATGATTTGAACCTTTGAGCAAGCTTCTCGGGGATGCAATTGTGACAGGAACATACTTTGGTGGAGTATCTTCACCTCCATCCCTCTTCAGGCTACTTTCTGCTACTAGTTCTCCTTCTTGTATTTCTGGATTCTCATCATCATTTGTCTAAGGGCGAGATTCCATCTCCACATCCTCATCACTCAACACTTTGAAAGGATTTGAGGAGGATGAAGCCGTATTGTTTACTACCATATCACATGGTTTTGACATTTAACCTTTAATTTTTGGAGCTCTTTTAGGTTTTTTCCAATGCTCCTCTTAAGTAACCAGGGCATCCAAACTTTTTTCATTTCTAGATTTGGTGCAGTCTCTAGCGAAGTGACCATAGTCATGACAGTGTCTACATTTAAATGATATTTATTCATAGTCCAAGACTTGTCCATGTTTCCAAACTCCCAAGTTTATGTTAATTTTAGTCGGTAGTCCTTTCTCCAAGTCTACTTCTACACAGATTTTAGCGCAGGAAAATTGTGAACCTTTTGGTTCAGAATTATCCAAGTATTTCCCCACTCCATTACCAATAGTTTAAAGGCAATCATCGCTCCAACATGAGATAAGAAGACACGAGAGCTTAACCCAAACAGGAGTGGCAATAGGTATTTCCTCATCACAATTAAAATTGAGAGTCCATATGTTTAAATACATCCCTCTAGAGCCAAAAAATAACGTCCATTATGAAATACAACCTCCTTATCCTCCTTGTTTTCAAATAAGAAGATGAAAAAACCATTGCCAACAACAGAGAGGGCAATCTCACCCTTCATCATGGGGTTCCATGTTTTCTTAATCTAGGCTTCCATAAATCTAGGGGAGGGCCACATACCTGTGAATTTCCCAATTAATGCTCTCTCTGCGTAAGCCAGGGAGGTACGAGGCACTCCATCTGACAGGGAGAGGTCTTTAACATCAATGTTTTTCTTGACAAACTTCGAAGTAGCAGCAGGAGGTTGCACGTGCTTCGTGAGTGAGGCCACTAGTGACTGGAAAGCGGCATCGACAGAGAAGTCTAGAGGGAGAGGAAGGGGTGGGGGGGACTCCGCAATGACCATTGGGAAATCTTGCTAGTAGATTCAAACCAGAGGTTCCCGCTGAAATTGCGAGAGCCCGCCTTGCATCCTCGAAGCCCACATCGATGAAAACACACTTGTTAACCACAATGTATGATTAAATTATCAAGTAGGTTAACTAGAATGAAGGTCTTTAAAATTAATAATGAAGAATAATGGCTAAATTCAAGGAAAATCTTAGGGGCAGTATTCGTAGGTGAGCTAAATTTTCATGTTTTTTTCCAAAAAAGATTCATCAACTTCCATTTTTCTAGAAGTATGTAGCCCAAATTTAATAGTGTAAAATCAATTTACTTTAAAAATCACCAAAGTTTTATAGAAACTATATGTAAAATAATAAAAAATTTGAGTATTTTTAGAAAGATATGACCAACCATTTTACATGTTAAGGATTAGTAAGATTCACTATGGTTTATGATTTATAAACTTTAAGATAAATTTTCATCCTTAAATTTTCCACACTAAATCGTTATTAAATATTTTGAATTAGGAAGAAATTGAAACAAAGCTTTTAAAATGTTGATGAAAAAGAAATTAAGAATACTACCATGAAATAAACCTATTATTTCTATACTTTATCAGTCAAATCATCGTGCGAAGGTGAGTTCCTTGTTCCACAAACAAGGGGGTCTAATACATCAATTTGGTGTCTAGCTTGTTCTTGACCCTAGAACTATATTATTATTATTAGTATTAGTATTAGAGAAATAGGGATGGGAAATTAAGTCTATAAGTGTACAAACCCATTTTCTCATGGAAATTCTTTAGTACCATTTTTGTTAGAAATTATAGTTTCACCTTATTGACTAGAACTTTGATCACGAGAGTTTTCCCAAGGGTTTCACCCTATTTTAAGATGACCAAACTTGTGTAAAGTTAAAAAAAAATGAGTAGATTAAAGTGAAAATTTGCCTTGCTAAAAAATGTAAGTTTGTCCACTTATTAACTCACTCTTGCATGTGTTCCCAAGCATGAGTGTAAGAAAATAAACCTCATGGGGAGAACCCAATGAATGAATCCCACATGTGTGGAATACATCCTGAGTAGCCCATCTACTTATACTAATGTGCCTAACCCAAACCATTTCAATATAACTACCTACTACTATGGAAGTAGCCAAACTAGTTGTCTTTAGTGACACTTTTTTAAAGCTTTTCCGGTGGGATTTTTCTGTCTAATTTCTCTAAAATCCGTTAGGAATTTATTGAAATCACAAGCTTGATAGTAACCCTTGTTGAAGTGCCCTAGGAGTTTTTCAGGGTGCACCCCTGTCGAAGTGCCCTAGGAGTTTTTTCAGGGTGCACCCCTGTCGATGTGCCCCAGGAAATTTTTCAGGGTGCTGAATCCATATATACAGTAAAAAAAACCAATTTAAATAACACAAATCAAGATTTCACCTCAATTTTTTCTACCAGAATTTGTCACTTGAAAGTCTAAAATGTCGCACTAAAGACAACTCCCTAGCCAAATGTTGAATAACATTGAGGACAACCTCATTGATCAACTCCCTAGCCAAATGTTGAACAACATTGAGGACAACCTCATTGATTTAACTCACGTTTAGACTACATACAAATAAATAAATAGATATAAAGGTTGACTAGTGTAAATTTATCTTAATTCTATTTTTTTATCATAAAAATAAAGTATTAGAACAATTCAATTAATTTATTTTTATTTTTTTGAAGTTTTGATAAATTAAAATTGTTTATTATGCCGAGAGCGGCTCTCAATATCGAAGATATGTTGTAAGTTTATGTTATGTAAACATTTTGACCAAGTCAAAATAAAATAAAATAAAAATAGCACTATTTTAAAATAAAAATTCTAAGTTATTATCTTTTTAATGAATTTTATTCTATGTTAATTTTTGTTGGGTAGCTTTTATGAGAACCCATGATATTGCCCATGGTATTCATTTGAAATATAACATGTTTAAAGGGAGAATTAAACTAGCTTAGATCCATCTTAACTCCGAATCTACCAAAC